>JAYRCO010000750.1:0-18125 GCA_037042815.1 Ceratobasidium papillatum
TGCTGGATACAAGTGGCAAGGCTATGGGTGTCTATATACATGTGGGTTTCTATACAGCTTTGCTGGTTTTGCTGATGGCGCTCCCAGCTGGAGCCCAGCTTGTTTGGATTTCAGATTCGGCAGAGCGAGCCGAAGTCATGAGGAGGCTGTATCACGTGTGATGAAGATGGCTTACAGTAAGAGTTGGTAGGCACTAAACGATGGTGCACTACTTCGGTGACCAGGTGATGTGACCAATTTGCAACTGAGAGCAACTAAGAGCAAGACATGATGGGAAAAGCGGTCTAAACCACGGGTTACATCAGGAAAAACCCCCCAAGCAAATTTACTGTCATTTGCTCTTATTTACTCATTTACCCCATTCTCTATCCCCCCATGCAAATTTACCGTTATTTACCTCCACTGCGGGGAGGGGCAGATTTTCAGCCAGCCTAAAATGTGATGGAGATGTGAGATCCTCAGAACATTTTGGCGGATCTTATGGCATTTTTAGCGGATCGCAAAATGCACGGCGAATTCACCCTTTCTCGTGCATTTTAGCAAGCATCTTAGACTGCATGTGATCTCGGCCACAGCCTTGCCGGGCTTGGGCTGTGCCTTGCAAATTATAAATATATGCATTGAATCTCTTGGACCACAAATATATGCCATTTTGGTACAGAGAATAGCAATGTCTTACACGGCACATCCGCCATCGAAGAGCAGGCAAGATACTAGTTCAACCACCATACCCCCCTACAAGTAGCCTGCAAGTTGTAACACCTTTCTTTGGGATTCAGCATCGAAACTGTCGAGATAGTAAATCAATTGTACGTACCTTTTCCATCTATCCTGCACCCCCAATATTTCACCATTTACGTTCGGAATGCTCACTCACTTTGATGTACAATAGCACTCCAATGTCATCGCGTCCGTTGAACCCAGCGATTGAACCCCCCCAAGGACAACCTTGCCCATCGACCTCAATCCCTACCCCTTCTCGCTCGTCCAACGCCGCCACTACGGCCCATATCTTAGACCTAAAATCAGATGTAGCACACAATACAAGTGATATCTAAATCCTTTGTGACACGATCAAGGGACTTGAGCGACGGGACGAAGAGTTGCAAAGGAGAACTCGAGCCCTCGAGACGAAATCGCACCTGGATGGAGCCCGCCTCGACAGATGCGAGGCGCAAATATCGGTGCTCCTAGGAACTGTTGGCGGGAAGCATATCAGCACGCCGTTAGCTTTGGCGCCAATGGCTAATGATGGACCTGTACCTGGGTCGGCGAATCCCACACCCCATGCCATTGCTGTGATCCCAAAGCTTGAGAAGGATGACCAGCCCTCAGATCCTCTCAAACAGGTCAAGGTAAGTATCAATAATTGTTGAGAGGAGCTAATTATACTCACGTGGGCTCCAGGAAGCAGCAAGAGCCGCGCTAGCTTCTTTGTACGGTGTGACCAAGTTTTCTGTCAAAGAGCATAGCAATTATCCGTTGGTCACCAAGGATCACATTGATTGGCCATCGCACTTCAACAATAAAGGTGTACAAGTACCTTGTATTCGCTTCAACTTCACCGAAGCGCATGGTTCCAGCAAAAACAAACATGACTTCAATCAATGGATTGACTTCACGGTTAAGCAAGGCAGGGCGCTGGCTGGGCTAAATCACATACCCGAGAGCATTTTCAGACAGCGCAACATCCAACAGGCGTGCGGGAAGCTATTTTCCGAGTTCAAGACGCAGCATAAGACGAAAGCAGCAAGAGATGCCGGGCCTGCCGTTCGAGTCAAGCGGAAATATGAAGAGAGTGAAGACAACGGCTTACCTGCTGGGGAAGGGTTACCCGGGTCCTCCTTGACTGAATATCTTAACTCAAACACCATTGACTTTCATCCTACTCCACCAGTCGACAGCTTGCAGCTTGACAATCTTGTTCCTGGCCCAGTACCCTATCCTGCCAACGCCTCAGATATAGGTTTTGCCCCAGTGTATGACCCTCAATTGTATGATCCGTTTGGCAAGAATTCTGCCAAGCATATTAGGTCTAGGAGGGTGACGGTGAGTGAAATTCAACATGTGATGCACCAAATACTCATCGAAATGCTTTCTACTCTTCAGAAATGTGAGATACGTTTGAGGAAGCGAGGCCTTCTGAAAGGGGAAGATAAGAAATACCAAGAATCAAAATTCAACTTGTACTTCACCGCAGGAGCTATGTCAGACAACAAAGATGTACCCGACACCTTTGACGAGGCGACTCGTGTCACGTCTAGCCACCTAGTAGCTCACCCCTACGAATGGGCAAGCAACCAAGTAAGTGATGGTGCTCTAGTTACACACTAATTCTGAATCACTTACTACTTGCAGATGGTTGCAATTCGTGAGGCGCTTGGAAAAATCTCAAACCCAAGCTCGTCTACCAAGAATTCCACTATCCGCTTGCGTGGTTGGAGCAAATCCGGAGCTCCACATGCAAATACATCAATCGACGGAGGTCTCCGTACGTGGATGATCAAACCTGAGGTGTTGGGAGCAAACCGCGAGTGGATTG
Organism: Ceratobasidium papillatum; assembly: GCA_037042815.1. Lineage (NCBI taxonomy): Eukaryota > Fungi > Basidiomycota > Agaricomycetes > Cantharellales > Ceratobasidiaceae > Ceratobasidium > Ceratobasidium papillatum. The sequence continues at coordinate 2,543 of JAYRCO010000750.1, forward strand.
AGAAGGGACTAATCTATCCAAGCGGGAGAGAATGGAGTGAAGAAGAGCCGACAAAATTTAAACGCACTCGACAGATATTGAAAAGACTGTTCAGTATTGGTGGTTCCGACCTGGCGCTTTTGCAGGAGGCCGAGATGAAAGTGCAGAGCGCCAAACTTGAGCTGGAAGTGCTCAACAACTCAAATTTTGAATAAATAGCTGTGACCCAATCCTTGTAAAACACTTGTTTTGATTTGACCGCAAGATTGATGTATTGAAAATAGTCTGACACTTAACTAAAAAAAATGCCTGAATGCCCAGACACTGTTAATAACGCCCATAAAGAAAATTGATTCTTACTTCATACAGCCGATCAGGCAGTTGCCTGCGCTGCGTCCTCATTCCCAATTTTGCCTTTGTCACCATACATATCTTGCCTTTCAAACATCTCATGTCCAACCTGAAGGAGGTGGTCAGCTAAGTAGCTTGTGATACAGATCACAAACCTGATTGCATGCAGCTACTAGCCGTAGCCGCAACCCAGTTCTCCGCGTGGCAAACGAGCAAGTAACCACAGGGGATACTGATTGTGTTGGATTGATTACCTCAATCATCTCGAATAGATTATTGTTGGCAACATAGTAGCCAAGGTCTTTGGCACTGGTAGGCTAACGTATTAGCATCTTGCGGCAGTGGAGCTAAGAAAACCTTACTGAAGATCCCAATTGAGTGCCGGAACATTTGAGGCGCCCAATCGAGTCACAACTGAGCAAACAATAGGATCCTCGTCGTGTATCTCAAGCTGAAGATGTCGAATAATTTTTACAGGCTGCCGACGTTGCTCGATGAGACTATTGCATAGCGGTCAGAGGATGTACGGGAGGAGGCCACACAGCCAAAACGCCAAGCGTTACAGTACACGAATTCAAGGGGGCGAGCGACCTTACCCGCAGGGAAGAACTGGCCGTTGGGATTGGAGAACTCAAGATCACCAATGAGGTTACGGTGTGGCCATATGTTCTGAGCATACTTTAAGACAGCGTAGTAGGTGGTGCCTGTGCGGTCGATTTCGCGCAGGTTGACTAAGCGACGAGGAGCAGCCACTGGTTTGACCACAGGAGGTCCACCATAGACGTATTCTGTCATTTCCAGCAGAGTACCACAATCCCGATATGCACTGTGTAACTGCTGTAATACGGCGCGTTCATCATCGGTTGTGTCCTTGGGAAGATGATCAAACTACAAATATAGATAAACAATAGGCAAACGGTTATTGAAGCGGGCAAAGAACCTACAAGATCATGAAGCAGATGACAGCGAACCCACCAGTGTGCTAGTATAGTCTCTATATCTCCGGGATGTCCATTTTGTTTGATTTTTTCCAAAATTCCATTCAAGTGCTTGAATGCAAAAAGCCACCAAGCAGGACAGGGGCCAAATAACTTGAAATATCGAGGTAGATGCATAGCGAAATGGTGGTAGGGTTTCAGTGATACTCCAAGCTCAAGTAAAAGCAAGCAGAAATGCTTCATATAATGTCGAGCACGGTAAACCTCAGGCATAGATATGATCCAAGAGGTGAATAAGCGAATCAATGCCGCAAGATAAACAGCACAGTTCCAAATCCTCTGGCAATCCCTCTGGAACTTTGGTTTCTTTGCAGTGTTTGCGGGGATAGGTGGCCCACTTGATGGGATGCTGTCGTCGTCCAATCGCCAAGTAAGCCAAAGTACAAACGGTAATACAGTTATGAGCCGACGCCACTTGTCGGCTTTACCACGATTTAGTCCCCCGTTAGCTGGAGACTAGAGAACTATGGGTTAATTGAATAACTACAAGAGTATACCAAGATCCACTTACTGGAAGTCGACCAATCTGACTTGGCCATTCACATGAAGAAAGCACCTCGGTGAAAACACTCTGCTGCTCTACCGACAACATATGACCATCATCAATAACGTCCCCCCAAAAGTTACTCACAATCCCTAGATTACAAGACATCACAAGGCTAGTTAGTGGGATAGGTTAGACGCATATATTGTGCTAAACTTACCCAGATACAAACAGTGCATCGGGTCAAAGGGTGCGGAGCTATATGGCATCCATCCAGGGAGCTTGTTCAGCGGAGTCCACCGAAGACCATAATCTTTTTATATTTCATCTCAATCTTTTGTGCTTCTAGTAGCTCGCCTGGTAATGGAAAGAACATCCCACTCATCCATATGTGCAAAGTCTATCAAGCCGTTGCATCATAGTTGGCTTTACCTGCATATATATTGATTTATGAAACTCACCATTGTACTCATAACCTTTTCGAAGGTTTATATTTTCATGGCGACAATCTACGCCATCACAGCCAAAACCATGCTTGTGGTTGTGAAACGGCAAGCCGCCTGCCTTGGCCCGAGCAGGGACATCTGCCCCCAGAAACAACGGGTATAAATGCACTCGCTTTACCACAGGTGGCAGATTCTCATTGTACACCTTTATGGCGACACCTACAACTATAGTTAGAAATAATTTGTGTACATTGCATAAACTCACCTGCATAAACCCGCTTGAAAGAATCCACAATGGGCTGAAGAACATGGTTCAAATCCTCAAGACTAGGCTCCTTTGGACCAGGGATGACACAAGCTAAGATGACGTTGTGAACATGAAAGCGAGCATGACGAGCAATGTTCAAAATAGCTAGATATATTGCACCACAGGTTCGCTTTTTTGTGACTCCAAACCAGTTGATATTGAGGGCGCCAAAAAGTCCATATCCCAAATCAGAGACAGCCGTATCAGACCCAGGAGTTGTTGGTTCATCAGCTACAGTACCATCACACTTGAAAACGCGACGAAGGCCAACACGCGCCGATTTCCAAGCTAGCCCATCGCAGATATTGTACATAACACCAGGTTGTCGCTCTAGTTTACCCATGGCAGTGCCTTCCAATAACAACTGTACAAAAGCACGTTTCGCAAGCAGTCAGCACAGGACAGACAGGATTTTGGTGAATAAAACAACTTTGGCGGGCTTGGGGACGAGCCCCTCCTTTGTCTGAACCATCTTCATATAGATTCCCTTGCAGGCCTTAGGCTCAGTTCGAGTACACGTTGCTGGGAGCTGAGCTTCAGCAATTTGCTCAAAAGTATAGGGTAGATAGCACTCCGAGCAGACCGGCATTTTGACAAGAAAAGCAGAAGTGTTGAGTCCAAGATGTTGGCGAATAGATTTGAGAGTCAAAAGAGGAGAAATGTGGTCGATGCTCCCGCCCAGTCAAACAGAGTTAAGTGTATTCCGTAGTGATATTTTGACGTCTTGAACTGGATGCTTTCGAACAATGTGATCGCTCATGGCATTGTAATACGCCAGACGTATAGAGGGAGGATCAAGGCTTAGGTTCGGAGGCTTGGAGTCAGAGTCAGATTCGTCAGAGTCGGACATGTAGTCAAAGGCTGGCGGGGAAGGAGGAAGCAAAGGCAGAGGAATATGCGGGGAATGCAAGCGACTTTGAGAAACCCGAGGCTGCGTGAACAAGCAATGAGGATTTGGGTCTAGCGGGGGTGTCGGAAGAATCTCAGGGGATTGAGCTAATTCAAGGTTGGTTGGTTCAGCTCGCGAGTTATTTGTATCTGTATCAAATAGGGGAGACTCCGAGTTGGCCAATGACTCCGCAAAAGCTCATCTAAGAACAGAGTAAATATGCAAAAGACGTAGCGTACCAGTTAACTGTAAATGGTTGGTTAATTCGATTTTGCTACTTTCAAGTTTCAAGCGCTCCTGGAGCTCCTCGTGCTTGACGTATATCTGATGTTTAGTCCATTGTCAATAGTGTAACATCCGATACCCGCCTGGGTTTAAATAACAGGCATATTTCTTGCATCGGCAGAGTCTTTTCTGATCGCTTGGAGGCTGGAATAAATAAACTAGTGAGTCTCCAGAAGGTTATTGACTGCACTTTGGCTAATATCTGTACCATTCTGATCAACAGTGTAAGCTATTGCTGCTGATGACAACTGTGTCCGTGTTCTCGTGGCGGGGAGGAGATTGTGCAGAGGCCATATAGATGTGGTTGCTATTTTCCATTGGCTAGTTGTGGGAACATTTTCCGGTTCACAAGATGTATGCAAAATGTTACATGATACTAAAATTCTCCAAGATGTAACAAAAAAGTGAAATGTAAGCTTTTCTTGAACATCTTTGGCTGACTGAAAATCCGCCCCTCCCCGCAGTGCTCATTTACCTCCATTTACCTGGGGAAAACTGGGGTAAATGGGGCAAATTTGGTGTTATTTGCCATGGGGTTGCCTAATGTGATGTAACACTCCCAGTTTACCAAACATGGGTAAATTTGCCACTGAGGTTTTTCCTGACGTATGTCTTTTGGTGACGGTTAGATCGCAAGGTTGATTGGTATAACGGTTTGTATTGTAGCACCATTCTAACTCATTGCAGTGAGTCTTAATGGGGTTCTGGGATTGATTCTCCGTGTTGTTACTTTTTATTAGCCGAAAGAGCTCCACTATTTGAAATGTGTACAGCTGTTTTCCAGCTTGACCACCCCACCAGCTGGATTCAAGCTTGAATTGAACAAGCCGGGGAGCAGCTTGATATCCGGCATAAAACCGGAAAAAAGGCGCCCAGCTGTTCCCCAGGTGTCACTGGTCCCGCGGTGTAGTCTAGGACGGACGTATGATCGACTCCTTGGGTCCCAGCTTCGGCTATCCACCCGTCTATCTCCGACACTGAATCATCAGCCGACAGGCGGTAGGTGACCTAGTGACCGGTTCCTACGCATCTATAGACCATTCGAAATACAACATTATTTCGTTTTTTGTGTGAACTAGTTGTGTCCGAGCTCGACTACGAAACCGTTGAGAGCATGGTCGGGTGGGGAGCGCTGGATTCACGCATACATATACAAGCTGGCTAACAGTACTATGCAGAACGAGCGAGGAGCCTTCGAATTCGTACCCTGTACGCTCTGCCGAATGGTACAATTCTATCATGTGCAATAAGCTTGGCTGCGAGGGACTCAGATGGTGCGTCAGGAAAAGGCCCGATTGGAAATTTACCCGATCTAAGCAAAACGCGTCGATCGCTTGCGGTTTGACACGGGGGTTCCTGGATATACCCCGCATCTACCCTACCGGCTGGGCTATTGCACCGGTCTAGGTAGACCACCGGAGAGGTCAGGTTAACGGCTCAAACTGAGCATCCGTGGTAGGCAAATTACAGTCAATGGGTCTTTCTAGGGGAAAAATTGAGCTAGATTGCCCAGGAGCGCTGGGCTATATTTCGAGCTAAATATTGCATCCATGATTGAGTTCGAACAATGAAATTTCTTTTTTGATGAAGACTATGGAGCAGAACGGACACAAGCGAGTCAAATTGGACATGAATCAATCCGGGTAAAAAAAAATCAACGGCGTGCTCTTGACAATGCGGTCGGATCCGAGGAAGGAATAAAGGAGAATAATGGCAGCGCGAGTGGTGGGTCGTAGCCGGGAAGCGGCAACAAGATATGCGGCAACGAGACATTCGGGCAAAGAAACATTCAAGGAAAAAAAAACATTCGGCAAAGAGACGGCGGTTGAGACACGCAGCAAGAAGACATGCGGCGATCAAGCTGTTCAACGAGTAAGCCGCCTGAGACACCTATGAGAAGAACACTATGCTTACATTCAGACTAGAAAACTACCCAAGTCTTCGGGGAGAAACAATAAGGCGGGCTGGCAAAAGAAAAAAATACGTTAGAGAAATTGTCACATTGCAGTGTCGGGCAACACGTACCTGGTGCAAAGATTTATGGCCTAAACGTGTGCGGAAGCCATGCCGTCAATCATGTGTATCCATACGGCGCCAGTAACGAAAGTGCAAGTACGAGAATGAGTTATAGTAAGGGTTGAGGAAGAAGTGTCGAGCGTGAGATAACGAGTCGATTTGAGAGCCAAGACTCGGGCGCCGATCCAGCGAAGAAAATCGAGGGCCGAGGTGGCAGGCCATAGATAGCTGCTCGAGTGGGATAACAAATCCGCGGCGCTGGCCATCACGGTAGTCGTACGAAACCGCTGGCATGCGATGTGGCGACGCTGGGGTTCTGATCGGCGCGAACAGCTCTACATAGACAAGACGCCCAGGATAAATCGGCAGCAAACGTGGCGGGAGCGTGAAGATAGCTCGAACTCGACCTACTCGATAGCCTGGTGCATGAAAAAACATTAGGTGAAAATTGGCAAAGAATTACGGCAAAGAAAACACTTACGCTCCAAACCCGTTGCCTCTGGACGGTTAAGGAAAAGCGCGGTGTCGAACGTCCCAGGCACTTGGCGGCCAACCGATTCGATCGACCACATGGCTCCTGAGAACGCTAGAACGCCTGGTCGTGCGCCGTTGTTGTTCGTTAGTCCGACAAACGAACACAGTGTATTTTTGCAGAATCTTTCAAGTAAAAGGTATGTATCGGTCGAGAAATTCTACTGAGCTTGGAGTCCTGATTGTAGTTGTGATAAATCGGATAGCGGTCTATTTGGGGCGAACCAAGGAATTATTGTTCGATCACAAGCAACTGCCGATTCGTTATCCAAGCAATTGAAAACACACTGCACTGTATTGACCCTCTTGGGGACTAAGGGTACAAGCGTGTGTCGATCTGATTATTCACATTTGACGTACCTTATCATAGGGCTCGAGTTCGATGATATCATACTTTATAATTTCTTTTCCGAATCGGAAGCCCCAGCTTCCAGCTGGAGATCTATTCTTTCCCTCGCAAGTGAAACTATAGACGACCGCGTAGTTTACAACAAGAATACAGTACCCCCTCGAATTTCACCTATTCTGTGTGCGGAGTTGAAGCAACTATATGTGGCGATTATTACCCGTGCTCGTTATCGGTGCTGGATTTGGGACTCAGGAGATGTTATCAACCTTATCAAGGCAAGTCAATATATGCGCCCGATCTAGATAACTGACGTAGTTTCTTCATCAGACTTTTTGGTCGGAGCCCGAGCTGATCACGATATCTGAGTCCCTCAAACATCTGGGAGCGTTTCCAGGTGTGTGTTGCCAGAATACGCTTTGCCCTCATAGTCCGGCTAATCATTCTTGACATAGTCTCTTCCAAGGATCTGTACGAGTGGACACACAGAGCCCAAGAATTCTTCTCCAACGGTCTCTATGCGCAAGCCAAGTCGTGCTTTGAGCAAGCTGGTCAGAGCGAGGAAGCGAACATCGCTGACGCATACCAACACATGACAGAAGCTAAACGAAGCCAAAAGAAGTCGGATTTCCTCCTAGCCGCCTCTAAGATGGAAGCATGCGCACATCTTTCAGACACGGGCCAGTCTGAAAACACACTTTGGCATCATGCTGCAACGTGCCTCGAAGCAGTCCGGGACATTCCTGGCGCATCTAGATGTTATCGGGATGGAAAGTTCTATGATCGAGCTGCGCTGGTTTCATTTCAGAATCAAAACTTCGATGATATTCTTTTAACTCTGCTCCCCCACTCCGGCAGTATGGGGTTATCTACGTTTGAGAGAATTAGGGAGTCTTGTCGTGCTTCGTCTCAGCTACTTGGCGGAATCTCTGGGCTCATCTTGCCCATGTCATGGGCCCAGGATCTAATACCGTACCGCAGCTCCACAAAGACAATGCTCGCTGTAGGGCCGCTTCGAGACTTGGTGCTATGCATAAGTGACGTTAGTCGACAAATTCACGACAAAGTCCCAGGTTCGCAATTAAAATCTTAATATTGGTCAATACGCTGATGTTTGAATCTATTATAGCATACTGGAATCCCTTGGGAAATACTTGTTGGGGGCACACTCTCTTCTCCCTCTGTATCCGCATGTGAGTACAGGAGTTAAATCGAATATATGCGCGTTGTTAACTGGCCCACTCCAACCGCTAATTAGGTTCTGGTGTACCGCCCTTAGTGAGCCCTTATTATTTAAAATTTGCCGCTATTCTCATCGTGATTTCGATACGACTAGTTATCGTGAATATTGATCCGGATCACCGATCTTTTCACCTAATCTTGGACGTTTTGAGGAGAGACACAGAGGGACTATTGGATAAAGTCAAACGGAAGAGCTCGAATGACGCAGATAATATCCAATCCACAGTTCAGAAGTAAGTCCATGGTTCATCATCTTCTGCTTGGCAGCTAAGAATGTCTTGTGAAGGATGATGGCCGTCCATGATCAAGAGGCCTGTCTGTCGGCTTTGGTACAAATAATCCAACACGAAGAGCTTGTGATAACTACCCCACACGATGGCCAGAGTCATCCATCCAAGCAAAAATATGTATCGACTATTACCGTCTTACAGGATTTGAACAGCTTGCGTCGGGGATTTTTGGCACACCCAACAGGGTCGAAGCTTGCCCCCGACTCAGCACCAGATGAGCAACCCTCGTCGCCCCTCACCGATGCGAAAGAGAATCCCCAACCACTTTAAGAAGAGCCTACATCCACACCTTCCATGTCAGACCAAGCTGTGGCGAGGGAGATTCAAGCGGCTCGACGCATACAGTTATGCTGGCGCCGTTATCACAAACGACGACGCTGGGTGGAGTTTCTCAGCCAGGAAGTGGATTCTTCTAACCGCAACGCCTCGCCCAATATCCTCCGCCTTTTGTTCATGCTTTTAATTGCACTATACTATCTGAATAGCGGTTCTCAGTGGTTCTTCTGTTATGCATTTCACTTCGTGTATGCCAGACTTAGATCGATAGTTTCACTCGCTGCTTCCTAGTTTGTCCACGCCCTAATGTAAATGATACGAGAATGACTAGCAGGAGGTTTTACTCGTGCTGTGAGACTTTCCCGCGGCCCATCAGACCCCTCTCAGTTTCCCCCTTAGTAAAGCATCGCTACATCGTTTGAGTTTACTCTCGCTTCTGCATATGCCGTACGTAAGTCACATTTTTGAACCACTCATCTGAGTCTATCACAAAAAACTCCATTCCTAAGTATCTAGCTCGTTCTGAGGATAGAAGTGATCTAGAAGTTTTGATTTAGATATTTTTTTGAAGAAGTCCAAACCAAGCCGGACCGTTGAGATGTCCCATCCCGCTTCCTAGGGCCCAGCCCAGCCATCCCATGAAATGCATGTGGTCGTATTTGCTTGGATTTTACCCTGCTCCAAGATCACAAAAGTCCGAACTTTTAATCCACACCGGTTCTGCGTCAAATGCGTCCTACTTCCTGGCTCTACAGTAGTCATACTTAAATTCTCGCGCACGTATCAGCATGCCCTTCAATAGCATCTAAGAATACATTGAGGCATCCTGGTTTACTCCAGCTCCCTTGATATCGTCCGTAAACTCTAGCTCCTTCCAATCCGCCTCGAATTGTTCCGTAATCCCGAGCACAGTGGTTATCTACCACACCAACGTCAGCAAGTATGAATAACTAGGAATGTCATCTTCCAACATACATGAGACAGCTCGAGCGGCTCCTTCTCCGCAATCGCTAGCGCTTGGGCACCTCGTACCAGCTGCTTAATAACTCGCCCGTTGAACGCCTTTTTAGCAAGATTGAGTAGATCACGGTGAGCGATATATAGAGACTTTGAAGGCGCAGTATCTTTAGGCTCCCCAACTTGGACACCTGCACGGCTGAGGAACTAGTGAAGACTATGAGTGAAATATATGCGTGAGGTATTCGAGCTGCACACCTCTTTCCAGATCAACAACCTCGAGCTTTGGTCGAGATCGGGGTAGTGCAGGGCTATCGAGAACCGCCTAGAAGCGTATCTCAGTCGAATTCTTAGATAAAATAACGGAAACACTTACGAGACAAATGCTTTATCAAACGATCGAATCCGGTTGGTCGTCAAAATCAAGACTGCCACGTAGAAATGTTCAAACATCGTCGCACTAAGGTTAGTCACTTGCACTTACCTCCTGTATGATATTCTAACAGACGCAAAAACACGCTGACAAGGCTATTACGCATCAAGTCATGCGTGTTGCGGGCCTCTAAGAACACATCAGCCTGGTTGAGACTCCGTTAATCTTTACTTGCTTAGGTCATGAACATGTAGCCCACCTCGTCTATCAGTACAACGGCTTTCCAGGCAGCTGTCATCTAGCGATGGGTTAGACTCATTTATGCTAAGCGAAGAAGAAGAAGACATACCTCTAAGATGTCATTTAGTTGCCTCTCCAGTTGTGCTGCCTGTATTCCTAGTTCACCGGAAGAGACGATGTAGAGAGGGCACTGCTCAAAACCCTTAGTACACGACCTAGTGCAGTAGCTATAAACCAACCTTCAGGTGTTCAGAAATCGCCTCGGCTGTAAGAGTCTGAGATCAAACTGCGTAAGGCACTATCCCGAGCCACAGCAATACAAATAAAAGTACCTTTCCAGTTCCTACAACTCACGATATTAGTTCACTTCCTTTAATCTCACCACAAAAAATACTTACCAGGCTTCCCATGCAAGACCATAACCATTCCTCCGCCCTTGCCCGCAACCAAATCCTTAACAAATCCATCTCCTTGTGCGGCGTGCGTCTCCACAAGCGCTTTGATCATCTTCTTATACTCCTTCTTCAAAACGAGTTGGTCAAACGCCATCTCATCAAACACAATCTCTTCCATATTCTCGACGAGGATGAGACCCCACAACTTGGCTGTGAAGCTCCAGCCAAAGTGAGCGGGCGGGACGAGGCACAGGATTTCGTCAGGGAGAGGCTCAGTCGGTTGATATTCTTCTACGTTTAGTCGATTTCGTATTGGTGGTGGAGTGTATTGGTTCACTGGCATGGGAGGTGGGTATGCGTATCCGCCCCTGTCGACGACGAGTATCAGCGGGTGGACGGATTGCAATGTTAGGGAAACTTGCATCCCACTAGGACCTCCAGCAGCGTTTGCGTTGAATCGATAAAATCCTGCTGCATCTACTATTACTCTACCCTTGGCCTAATAAAGGTGTTGGTATGGCTCGTGGGAAATAGAGAAAAACGAGCTTACTGGCCGCCTTGTGTATCCTTGCTGAGTCTTGATCGTAATAAACGCGTTATACTTTAGATGATGCACGCCCGCAAACTGGAGTAATGTTAGCTTCTGTCGTAGCACAACTATGGTGCTCACACACTTTCTCGTATAGTTTTCCTCGATCTATTCTCTATCATTAGAAAAATTACGGCAGGATAGTAATAATAAAATATACCAATGAGTTGCCTACGAACTTCCTCCGAAAGCACTTTGATTGGTAGGAGGTTGACTTTCATAAGTCCCTATGTAATCATGAATGCCTACTCTTGTACTGTGCATAAATAGAAACGTACCTTGAAATGCTTCACATCCACCGAAACGTGGTTCTGCTTGAACACTTTCCCATTCCAAACATACTTCACACCCTGCACGTTGAACGCCTTTCCACTATTAGGACCCCATTCCGAACCAAAGAAAAGAATTCATCAGTGCAGTCAAACTCCACAAACAGCTCCACTCACTCGTTTCCGAAACTCCACGACTCAACCCTCACACCTGCCGGATACTCGGTTGCATCGTCCTCAACCTCGACCACGCTCCCAGGGGCGCACAGTGTCCAAAGAAGCTTGAACGACATGTACCCATCTTCTTTTAACCTCTTGAGCTCTTCGAGCGTCTCTCGGAAATGCTCTTCGATGAACTTGACCAAGATCCAGAGCTGTTCGGGAGCAGGAAGGGGTGGTTCGGTCGGTGCCGGAGGATCGGCAGGGGTTTCTATGGCGGCAACCGTCGAGCTTTCGCCTTCCGAGTCGGTCGGTTCGGTACTTAATGGCCTCGGGATGGCTGACGCGAGCTTCGGGATAGCAGACCCGAGTGATGGCACACCCTCGAGTTCCAATCCACCAACTACAGGACCGGCGGCCGACGGGCCGGGTACATCGAGCTTTGCAGGCCCAGGAGCAGAGTCAAGAGGCTCGTCATCCTTGAGCGTGGGCTCGACAGCCAACTCCTTCAGCCTCGGCAGCCGCAAAAATAGATCGCGCGCATCGATTCCAGGCGGGGTTTGGACTAGGCCGTCTGCTCCTTTCAAACATTCTTCGGATCTGTCGGTACAAAATAAAAACAGTTTCTAGTGAAAACTAAATTGTTACCTGAGGTCACGACTGACCTCAAAAAGTTGACAAGAGATTGACTCTTCAAATCGATCCAAGTATAATCGTCTGTGCCTACGGAACAACATGCCTCAAAGTTAATCCTCGCAATACACCTCAAAAAACATAAAGCTTACTGGGTCCAAAAACGCCATAGACACGGTTGCAAGCCTTGAAAATCAATCGGCCATTTGAATCTTTAGTTGTAGAAGGCTTGAGCTTCCTCGTGAGCCAGTTTCCAAGAGTGTATTGATCCCTGTGGTGCATCTGTCCATCAAGATAACTCTTGACCACTAAGAAAACTACTAACCAAATCTGATCTACACTAGCATAATAAGCCTTGGGATCAATCTCCTCTTCATCGTCCAACTCGTCGTCCTTCCATGCAGGCGAGCTATAATCGTAACGGTGCGTTCGGCGTCTTGGTCTTCGTGCCATCGGGGTGCAGCCTGTGAAGGTTGGCATGGTGGCTCAGATAAAGATCCGCCCAAGCTATAAGCCGACACGCGCTAGGGCTAGATGACATCTGTCTTCTAATCCGTCTCAGAGCGCCGATCGGACAATAGGCATCGTCCACGATAGAGTTGGATCAGCGTCAAATGGGCGGCAAGGGTTAAGATGCCGAGTCAAGAGCACAGGACTAGCATGAATGTGACTTGCATGTGGGCGCTGTCAGCGGCGCAGCGCTCGTGTGTTGATGGTGGCGCCTAGGAGTCAGGCCCCGCACGTGTGAGTGGAGTCTTCTCTGATCGGGAGCAATATATCTAGGCGCCCAAGCTTCTGACGCTTCAACGCGCATGTATTTACAATTAATCGGTTCAAGGTAGCGTACACGCTTCAGTTGGAACTGGGATAGGCTTTGGCGTTGACAATATCAACAAACTCTGGCTTGAGCGATGCGCCACCAACAAGGAAGCCATCAACGTCGGGCTCAGCGGCTTTAGCGTAAAAGTAAGTCAACGTTAGAATTTATGCGGACGTGTAAAGCCGAAAGAAGACTGACCGCTCTCTTTGCAGTTGCCTGCATTCACGCTGCCTCCATAGATGATACGAATCGCCTCGGCGGTCTCTGGCGAGATGTTCTTCACGACCCACGAACGAATATCCTTATGGACTTCTTGCGCCTATCGCACCCGTCAGCGTTCGGTTGCGGATATCACATGAACTCGTCAACGCACCTGACCACAAGTCGCAACCTTGCCGGTTCCAATCGCCCACACTGGCTCATAGGCAATAACAATCTTGCTCCAATCTGAGACCTTTTGCGTAACAGCCGCAAGTTGCCTCTCCACAACCTTCATCGTCGTTCCAGCTTCACGTTCTTGCAGCGTCTCGCCCACACACAAGATGACACTCAATCCAGCAGCAAGTGCAGCCTTGGTCTTATCCGCAACGAGCTCATCTGTGTCTCCGAATAGAGTACGGCGTTCAGAGTGGCCGAGGATGACCCATGGGATTTTAGCGTCGACGAGTTGAGTGGCAGAGATTTCACCGGTGAATGCGCCAGATGAAGCAGTGTAGCTGTTTTGAGCTGCGATCTGGATGTTTGGTCTGGCGAGGGCAAGCGCAGAGAGGAGGTAGAGTGCTGGTGGGGCGATCACAACCTCTGCATCGTAAATTAGCATACATGTTTATATAGAGACCAAGACGGTAGAGCACTCACCAGTGTTGGAATCTAAATTCGCACTATTCAAACCCTCAATGATCTTCTTGGTGGACTCGAGAGTCCCATTCATCTTGAAATTACCTAAACGCAAATCAGCAACCCTCAAAGCATACATTTATCATCGCAACTTACCGCCAACAAAGAATTTGCGACCCATTGCAGTAGATGTGAAAGTGTAGTATGGTAGATGCGAACGTTCACAGGCCAGTACTTAAGCTCCGCTTGGAGTCTGGGAGCAAACGCCAGACCCGTGGGAGTGATCTCTATTGCCAATTGTGGATGATGTAAGCATCCTCCATAGTGCATTTGGATCGTGTATGCGTGAATTTCTACATTCGCTCATGCTCCAGGATCGGAGCAAGGACTAGATACTCAATCTAGAGGCATATTCTATCATACAATGGTGTGGAGTGATGTTGTTTGTAAGTGGGTCTGGTAACAACGATACGCAATCTATCCAGTTTGTGTAACTGAGAACGTAGCATGAAGGCATAACCTCAGGGTAATTCGCAGATAGCATCAGAAAACTTGAGATGACTTATTGGAGATCGTTATAACTTTTATCTACTTACAGACAGTATGTTCCGCCGGACCTGCTTCTTTGCATTCTTTTGTCGCGTTGTATGGGGTTACACTATCTGACATCCCACCGCCGACCGAGTTGTCAAGCATTAATACCGAGCTATGAAAGAATGAGTAAGTAAGAGTGAGACGTCAAAGAGAGTTACGTACTTCTACTTGGTCTTTGTGTGACGAAAGATCCAGATTCTGTAATTGGGGAGGTACTGTGCGCACGCGCATATAACGAGATATGTAGTTACAGTAGTATTGTTCCATAGTACATTGTCAGAGTTTAGAGCACAGTGCCAGTAGTCCACCCATTTTTTTCCCCTTTCTCTTCGTGTTTTTGTGTCTTTTGCTTTTGAGTCGTACCATGAGGCCCAGCCTCCTCGCGACTATAATATACTTGATTCAAAAAAGAAAGAGATATGTAGTATACCACTATCAGTGAGCTCCATATTTGAGTATTGGCTCAATTCAAGCTGAGCATAAGTGAGGTCCAAGGGGCTCGGTTGTACCAGTTACGTGGCCAGTCCGAAAGACTCATAAGCGGAATTTTCAAAACCAAACGCTCTACTCTACTCTACTCATATGGCCGGTTCTCTCGAGAATAAAGCACTTAAATGGATACATCTGCTAGGTACTTGACGGCTTCGGCAAGTAATGCTACATGTAGTTCAGACAACTCTTGACAACGGATTCCTGCGAGTACGATGAAACTAATTTCCAGTCAGACTAAGATTTATGTACCACGCTATATGCATAGAAATTAGCCATATGAAGCTTGATATGACTGACACATATTGATAGGAATACCATTTAAGCGTCAGGATAAGTATAACTGAAAGGACAAGGTGAGGACAAGCATGGCATAGCAGCACGTGACCATAGGTCAGGGCTCAATCACGCATCAAGCGCGCATCTGTCCTTATTCAGTCATCTACCATCGCCCTTTCACCACCCACCACCACCTTTGTCTTTATCGGTTTCTCTACGTCACCCAATTTTACGACCGTCACTTAACGAAACTTATAGATCATGTCGTGGCAAAGTACGTCTCTACATCTCTTTCATTCATGAGCTGATACGATCGGGATGTGTAGCATATGTCGATTCCAATCTCGTAGGCTCCGGAAAGGTTGGCAAAGCTGCTATTGTAGGTCAACAAGGAGGCGTATGGGCTACTAGCGCCGGATTTAGTGTATGTCATATGTTTCTCTCTCCAATTTGCCCACTGAGATAGGTTGTATAATCAGCTTTCGCCAGAGGAGCAAGCACGCGTTACC
>JAYRCO010000751.1:0-18117 GCA_037042815.1 Ceratobasidium papillatum
GTGAAGCTCAGGGTTGGCTTACAAACCTGTTCCAATTTGGTCGCATGGCAACACATGTTGGCAGGTCAACCCGGATGAAATGACGCTGGATCCTAATCCACTGCCTCACTATGGCTTAATATGGCCGCCCATGACTTGCTGACGCATGACATTGATTGAACCAAGCTCAGTGGTGACCGCTCCGTGGCCCTTCAAGGCGGACGTTGGATACAAGGTGGACAATACACGTCCACTGTGCTGGCATCGTGTTGGAGTGAGCAGGAATGCGGCAAAGACATCTTTTATAGGGTCAGAAAAGACTACATACACAAATGACAAACCCTGGACCAAAATCCCCTGGTACTGTACAGCCAGCCACACGCAAGCGCCAATAACGTGTACAAATGAAACTACAAATGTCAGAATGACGGGCGATGCAATCTGGGGTGGCGCCTCGCGCGTGCTCATTGTGAGGATGGCAAGGGGAGAACAAGTCTATCGTTGAGGACAACGTTCTCCATGCTGCTGATGCCATCAAGCCGTTCAACGGGATCACACTCTTTCCAAACAAACAATGGGAAGACTTTGATGTTGGCGCTATGGCCTCGAAAGATTTGAATAAACATTGTGGCTGAACCAGGTTCTCGTGTCATGAAGTGCATGACTACTAATCTCGATAGTAGCATGGCTCAATAAGTTTCATTTGCTACTGTGTGGAGGCCTGTGATGTTGATTTCAATACTCACATGCACGCTGTGGAGATGTTTGTTGGCTGAACATGTCCCGGTCTGAGGCTTCACCATAGTGACCTTAGCTTAGCTGTATCAGTTGCACCGTGAGGCCTAACTTCAAAACGGCCATTACTATCAATCAGGTGGTTCATGGAATAAAAATACAAGTGAATTAGTGAAATACATGTTGTCAAGGCGCCTGTATCTACATTAGTCAACTGACAATCCCATTGACAACGTGTCGGATTCATACGTTTTGAAGCGGATTTAATATTGTTCTCTGCGTGTTTGCCACTGAGCAGCCTAGTTTGCTAAGTCCGGTGGGCAAATGGTGCAGTCTCTGGTAACCTACAGGAACAAGCGTGTCCTCAACAGCCAATAGACTGGACCTTTATGGCCTAGGAGAATCTGCAGGATCGGTGAAGAGAGGGGATCTAGCAAGATACTGTGTGTCCAAGATGATCATAGCTCAGATGTGAGCCCAGGATGGTCATGCATGGTACGGCTCTCCTACCTCTGGTTCTGCGTTGTTTGCCACTTCATCTTCCACAGACACCAATTCAGCGTTGCTGATGTCCCAGTCCATGTCATGCTCTTTGCTCCCAACGGAGTCTTCCTTGTTTAGAGCAATTTCTTGACGGGCTCTGAGGGACACATCCCTCCCCCCTGCGCCTCCAAAGTCTTGATGGTCTTGCTGGTGGTTGCCTGGTTGATCTGCTACAAATCCATTCTCCAACCTGAGCTTTCTTGTAGCCCATATGGGCACCCACTTAGGGTACGCTCGGGTCAAGTCCAACCCTGGAAAAGGCAACAGCGGTTCTTTGCATCCGCCCTGAACGCGACAAGCCCACTGCACCATCGTAAGATCCCACCAGCATATATACGCCAGGTCTGGGAGCTGCAGGAAATAACAGTATTGTCCATTGTATCTGTAGATCCATGCGTCAAATACCCTGCGCACTGATTGTCAGCAACGTCTTAGCTTGAACCAAATAGTGCACTGACTCCACCGCGTTTTTGCCTGAACCAAATGTGTGGGGCTCCATGATAATTGGCCACTTTACGCGAATGCGAGCTAGTTTGGTTTCTAAGTTCCAGGCTGCAAACCTTGAGCCCCGCGGGCCTGGAGCAAATCCGCCCATTACGGCTGCAAATTTGCGTTCGCCGCACAAGGTTGGGGAGACAAACGCAATCATGTTGAGGGCACTGGTCCGTGTCTTAGCATCGTCAGACTTTAGTTGAACCCATTTCCAAGTGTTCCGCTCAACAAAGCTAAACTGGTTCGCCGTCCGGTAAAAGACTTTTGTCCTATGTCATGCAAGTCAGGTCGACGAGTTCAGGAAGCTCTTACCTCGAGGTCTGTCTGAAGCAGGAAGTCAAGTCTTGAACAGCGCTTCGTGCTTGAAATTGCCAGTGAAAGTCTCTAACAGGCGGAGATCTTGGATGCGGGCGGCGGTAAACCCGCTACCAATAACCTCTTGTTGATTTGAAGCAGACATGTAGTGTGGGCTGGGGGAATGTATTGAGTCAGCACTGTGAATCACCAGACCCCTGTATTATAAGCGTTTTTCTTGGCCAGTTCCGGCCTTCCATTGAATCAGGCACGTGGTCAATTTCACACGTGCAGGGTTCTAATATGAAACCTTTACCTCAGTGATAGTCAATTGGGATGTATATGAAGCTGGCTCCCAGGCTTGGGTTGTACAATTGCCTCTATGTCTAAGACATCAATATCATGCTGTGGTTGCCCCTCCTGCCGGAGGGAGGCAAGCAGTTCCCGCCCAAAACTAGGTAAGACATGCCACGTCAGAATGCTGAGGGTGTGTTGATTGTTCTTTCGCAGTCCAAGCACGTATGCCCAGCCCAACAAAGGCGGAATCCTCTGGCCAAGTGTTACCAGGCTCAAAGGTGAGTGAGGCTTTGTGCGCCAGTATTGTCTGTTTCTGGTTGTTGAATGTTAATCAGACCTTGGCTGAGGCACGCCGTTATGTGGATGACTTGGATGGCTTTGGTTGGTCATTTCTGTTTTGCGCGTGCACACACAGGCTAATTGTTGCCCACTGCAGCAAGTTTATTTGCTCAACAATGTATCCAGGACAAATAATACTATTTTGCATGCTTAGTTGCCATGGTTCCTGGCTCCTGAGAAAACTAATTTGTCCTCACTCAGGGTACAATCACCATGCAGTACCAAAGCGTCGGACGTCTTGTCCTCCACAGGGTCCGATGTGCATGTTACCTTGTGTGATCTGGCCCTCAGTCTGGATATATAAGAGTGCCGTTGAGCATTCACCACAACCCTCATTCTTGTACCCATACCTCATGCCTGCCGTAGAGTCTGACAACAATTGGGCCGAGGAGCTCAACACCACGCAGTCCGTTGAAAAGGGCCATGAGGTTTCAGGTGAGCCCAAGGCTAGTCCGGCATCACGTCAATACTGACTATCTCGACTGTCTGCTTCTGCAAGCCCCCAACCCTGGTCCTAGCCTTGAAGCACTCCACGCTCAGCGTGCGGTGCAACTCGCCCAACAGAACGTCGCTAAAGCGTCCAAAAGCACCTCGGCCTCGAGCTTGAAATGCCGCCAGAGACTGGGCAAGAGCTCGACCAAGAGTTGAGGCAGTTGACGGTGCATCAAGCACCAAAGTCCAAGGTGGGTGAAAGGGTGTTGCTTCGCAGCAATTTCTGGTTGAGTCTGAAGCTGCTGTAGCCTTCTCATGGCAAGAAACGCAAAACAAAGGCGAGTGTTGTGGTAGAAGAGAAGCGGCACAAGTATGATGTGGATACGTGAGCATCTGGAGCTCCATGCTTTGCTTGGCTTGAAATCTTTTGTAGTCGT
The DNA here is from genome assembly GCA_037042815.1 of Ceratobasidium papillatum. Taxonomy (NCBI): domain Eukaryota; kingdom Fungi; phylum Basidiomycota; class Agaricomycetes; order Cantharellales; family Ceratobasidiaceae; genus Ceratobasidium; species Ceratobasidium papillatum. Next base: position 3,549 of record JAYRCO010000751.1, read on the forward strand.
ACCTGTTGCGTGATTGTGAAGTGTCAATGCATCATCTTCTTTTCCTCAAATGTGAAACTTGTGAATGTTACAGCCAGTCAGCATAGCCTTCAGGGTAGGCTAGGACAATCACACGTGGCGGAAGGAACCAGGCCCAAGGGCCAGAGACGGCTCCAAGGCTACATAAGCCCTGTCACGGTCGAGGTTGATTAGCTTGTTGACGCTCCTCCCCCCTGCTCTCACTGAAAATGTCCACAAACGTGATCAAGATGGTAACACACCGCTACTAGCCTGATGATTATTGCTGACGTGAACTTAACAGCCAGCGTGCATAATCTGTGCGCATACCAATAATGTCATCCAATGCACAAAGTGCTGGGTCCGCCATTGCAAGCAGACTGAGGGTGGCAATGATACTGCATGTCTAACGCTGGGCTCTGACAGTGCAGCATTTCAATGCCGCAGCTGCCACAACAAGGAGCATTGCGCAAGCGGGGAATTGTGGCCGGTGCGTGTACCACATATAGCCGCCTATCCTCTGTAACATTGTCTCGTTACAGCATTCATTGCGCAGAACAAGGACGCGCTTTGCTTTTGCGCGGGCTGAGAGATGCCCAAAACCCCCTGGGAAGCATGTGTCATGCGCTGGGCTGGCGGTCATCATGGTTTTTTCTGAGGAAGAGCAGGCGCAAGCAGACAATTTTGCACAGCTGCTTTGTGGGCAACAGCAAGGCAATTTCTGGCCGGTAAATTCCTAGTTCTCTGGTTCATTACATAGCTGTTCTGAACCCGGTTTTTAGCTCCATATCATCTTCATTGCCTGGCGAGGCGGGACATTGAATAAGGCGCATGCCAGGACCACACAAGAGAGCTCCAGGTTTGTGGTAAAACTTAGCCGAGTGGCCGCCCCCCTTACTAGTGAATACGCAGTGACAAGATGGCTGGAGCGCATTGTCGGACTCTGGTGGTATTCTTGTTGTCACCAAATAACAAACTGCCCATGGACCAAAGTTGTTCAGACTTGTTGAAGGTTAGCATCCTTGTCACTCTCTGAACTCTGATTAATTTCCCCTCAGCTTGTGCGGGTGACTCAAGAGCGAATGCCTTTCAAGCTGGTGCCAGAACACAAACACAGCCTGTATGTTTTTTATAAAGGCCAGGTACCGCGTTCTCAAACATTTGTCAATTTGATGCGGGAGGCCGTGAACAGCACCAGGTGATTCTATGGTGTGATTTTTCCTCTCGTCACCAGAACTAATCATACTTGCTTTATATAGCTGCAGATTTCATAAGGTTGCCGTGTATGCCTGCTGTACGGGAAACAAACAAATTGCCTCATCGTTTGGCTCAGCTGTGAACTCAATCCAAGTAGTGTGGGGAAAACAGCTACCCTTGGATGTATCAGTGACTGAGTGTTGGATGAGGGATTGGTGGACCTCCGATGTTGTGGTGGTCACCGCCCAGAAAGGGTGCAAAGCTCAGATAGTTGAGCGGCATGACTTTACAAAGACTGGATAGGCCCAAACTGGCGTCCACCCAAAGTGTGGCTGTCGGCAACCGCAAGAGTCTGACAGGGACGCCGCAGCATGGGAGTTTGTATGTACCAACAAGAAGGTTCAGGCCACAACAGTGACTCTGCAGTGCAGACTTTGCCAACGTGATAAGCTTGTGCTGAGACCGCATGGGGTGGCGGCACCGCAGTACGCGAGCGGCGGATGGTACCAGAGCAAAAAATCACCATAGTCTGCTCTCATGTTTGCGGCCATGTAAAGTGTATCCCAAGCTCTCTTCCTGCTCTCCGAGTTTTGTTGAATCACCAATTAACAATTGTTTTGCATTCCATTAACCTGGTCGGTGATTGTGAGCAATAACATGGTGTTGTTCCAGTCAATGTACATCACCAGCCTGAACTCTGTAGCTGGCTTGCAATTTTTCTTTTGCGCCATTCTGACCGACATGGCCTGTACAAAAGATCTCAGTATGACCTGTTGTCTGGCTTGCAAAAGGCCGGAAGACAATTGTTGGCCTTTTCAACATAACATTGAGTCAAAGCACTTCCGTAGAGCCAAAAGCGGGTTCATTGCATCATCCATAGCCCTGGTGAACACATGGACCGGCATGAGGCGGCTCAGTACCGTGGTTTGATCAACCGAATTGCTACTTAACAACCAGGCGTTCCACAGTGGCCAGACAGCTCAGCTGTATCCATCCACACCTATCAAATTCCAGAAGCTATGCAACAGCCACAAGTGGTCTCTTTGATGCAAGGTGAGCTCATTGCCTATGTATTGAATGTTACTTGACGGCTGAATTGGAGAGGTAGAAAGCAGTTGTACAATTTGTGGGGTGGTGATCCCATCCAACTAGATTGCCTGTCAGTCCTGTGTCATCTTGTATTGCCGCGCCTGCGCGGAAACTGCGCTGCAAGGCAGTGTTATGACCTATTCCTGCCCCGCTTATGCAAACAATCAACGCAAAAGGTGCAAGGTAAGGTAGCGAGGCAAACACATGATATTCCAGTCAGCCTATGGAGGGCTTGACATCCCAGGATGTTGCACTGCTGCCAAATGCCTGGCCCATGGTCGCGTTGGTGATTATTGCTGTGAGGTCGTACATGACTCCTGCGTTGCACATGCAAAACACCTTGGAAGGTGCTTTGAGATGCGGAAACGTAGAGGTCTGGCGATGATACAACTGTTGAGTGTGCAGGAACTCACTGCATGCATGGTTCCAGGTCATGTCTTGGGTTATGGAGACAGAGGAAGCCATGGTCAACAGGCTAGATTACCTGGACTGGATAGAGTAAGTGATGAAGCGTTGATAAGCTTCTTGAGGTTTGGGAGGCTGAAGGGAGGAAACCACAGGATGTCCGTGCCACGCAGGGCCAAACTCCGTGTCTTCCTTGTGACAGAGACAGTGTTAAACGGAGGGTGGGTCCTGCACAATGACCTGATAGGCGACACACCCGGCTGGCTCAAAGAGCAAAATGTGCAACGTCCCTGTTTGCGTTGCAGATGAACACGCATACTAATCATGGGAGGGATCATAGATGTTATCTGAGACCTTTGATAGGCCCAACTAGAGCACAATTCATAGCGGGTTCTTGACAAGCTATCTCTTCATTGTGAGTTGTGGTGGCAAATTCAGCCTTTTGCGCCAAAACCCCAATCTGGCGTTTGAGTTGACTCAATGGCTGAAAAGGTGAGCTATCAAACGTGCATGGCAGTTGCAGACGTACCTAACCTCCAACATAGAACAGAGATACTTGGTCATATTGTTGCCCCTCTCAACCCCCGCTTAATCATTGGGCACGTAAATGCCTTTTATGGCTCATTGCTGTCTGAGTTGTTGGTGCATCACACCCCCCTGCACAAAGCCCTGGTACAGGCGTACTGTCGAGACAAGGTGGCTTGCGCACACATAGATTTAATCTGGATGTCTGCGGGAGGTCATCCACCATTGGCATTGCGTAACGCATCTGGCTCTCGGCTTCTGGGAGTGGATCTTCAACTTCCTTGCAACCCTGCTTGTGAGCAGCGAGGCGGTCACCTGAAACAGGGACACAGCAACTTGAGAGGCAAGCGCCAGGTCATTATAACAACACAATGTTGCAAGGCTTGCTACAGGCTCACAGTGGACCAAAGCACCGCGCTGCCCAATGAGCGTGAGGAGGCAGGATTTACGTATGTCCTGGAGGAATGGCCAGGTGGTTTTGAGTATAGATTGGAACACTTGCATGAGAAGCCTCCACCTGAGGCTATCAAGATGCCAAAGAAGAAGAAACTGCAGGGGTGATGGCGATGACGTGACTAAGACATCATCCAGGGGCTGTAGTGTTTGTGTAGATTTGGAAGGAAGAGGTAGTCTTGGGAGAATAGCATATATGTCCGTTGTCCGTTGGTGATTGTTAGCTTGCAAACAATGTTGTCCAATTGGTATGGCTACTGAACTCATCGTTCTTTTGTTGCCACATGCTGTGATCTGCCGCGGTTGGAAACATACACCAAGGTGCAGCAAGCATCTCAGATTGATCACAGATTTACCACTGCACGCTCTGCATTAGGTTTTCATGAACAAAGGAAAGTTACGGTAACGGAACCGTCTGGGCCTGTGGTATGAATTCTGCTATCTCAGTGTAGCCTGTTACCATCTCTCCGCGTTCATCATCCTCATAGACAGCAATATACAATATTGCTTCAAGATGCAAGGAACTTGGAATGTCAACACCTGAACATTTTATTCAGGATCACATCTGCTCTCGAAGGGCTGAAAGCCTCATGCGAATATGTGGGTTGGCTATGCGCAAAAGGACAAAGCATGAACACTCAGCACACAGGGTGAACAAATGACAAAGAATGTTGTCCCGTGCCTTGTTGGATGAGCAATAGCTGCCACCGCAAGGTCAGCATTGGGTGTAAGTGTGACCCACCTCATTCAAGCAGAGGCGTGCTTTGGCGTTGCACATTCTGCGTATTTTGCTTCACCGCCACACTGTCCACATGACGCGCAGCATTGTGTGGCCCTGTAACGTGAACAGCTTTCACAAACAGGCCGCGCTTCTTAAAAAAATGCCGTCTGGTGTCCAATGCCCGAGGCTGTCGACGATGTGAACATCAGTGGGAAGTAGATTTTATTGGAATGATTGTTTGACAAAAACAGAAGAGAAAAGAAATTGGAAAACAAGTCAAACGTTACAATCCGGGCGTAAAGATTCAGCGATCATGAGACTACAGGGGCGCAAAGAGCTATCAACGTCATACCGATGAGTAAGACGAGGACGATCCTATCTGCAGCCAACAGAGCTGCCGCAAGATCACTCTGAGGGAGGCATGAAGTCACGCAACTGCTTGCGCCAGGGTGGAGGGCGGTTGGCGCTACCCCTGGGGACGGTGCAATTGGAGCCTGCACCACGAGGTGCGATAACCACGCTGGGGCCGGGCAGTCGTGTTTCAGTTGATTGAGCAGGGGCAGCAGGCGCATGTTCAGTTGCCTGAGAGGTTGGCGCAACTAGCACAGTGGCGCCTTTGATTTCCTGCGTTGACGACGCGGTGTGCAGGCCTGGCTTGACGGCAGGATACGAGATGTGGGGAAGTGCATGAGCGCTGAAGACTGGGGGTGCTGGGCCGTCATGCAAAGGCGCAAAAGAGTACTGCGGTCCAAACAACCGCCCAAGGGTCTGCTCAGGCTCACCTGGAGCTGGGACCACCGCGTCGGCAGGAGCATGAGTATGATCAGCGTTGACCTCCATAGCCTTGACGCTCAACCCCTTGATTGACGACTGACTCGAGCCCAGCGTCTGTCCTTCTTGCAATCCGCCAGCCAACTGTTTGGTGGCGGGCTGCTGCACAAGGTGACCGCCCGTATGCTCCTCCGCCCAGGTGCCATCCTTGTCTGCTTCTTCCTCATCATCATTGTCATCCTCGCTATCCTCATCCCCAGGCACCACTGGCTGCTCCCCACTGGCATCAGACTCCCTGTCAACCTCCATTTGCTCTTTGTCAGCCTCCATCTGCTGCGGCTGCTGCTGCGCCTCCTCTCCCTCTGCCGCCTCTGCCACCTCTCCTTCCTCTTCATCCGGCACGGTCACATTGAGATCGCCAACAGGCGCTACCACAGCTCCCTGCGCACGCGCGTTTTCCCTTTCTTTGCGTCTGCGGTTGCGTTCCTGCAGCTGTTGAACGGTGTGCGGGTGAGGATGTGGTTCTGTGTCTTGCGGCGTGGTGGACTTCTTGGTTGCCGGGTCCCAGGTGCTCAACGTGGGCGCTCCGCTGCGGACGTCGTCGTTGATGGATCCAGCGTCAGAAAGGTTGGCCTCATCGTCCCCCGGCTGACTTTCCAAACGCGCCCACTCAGCTTCCGTTGTTGGTGCGCGCCGGCCGGCGTTGGCATAACAACAGTCGCCCGACATGGCAAGACAAGGCGGGTCGTCTGAGTGGTCCTTGGGCAGTCCAAACGATAGTTGCAAGACTTGTACTGCCCACTTGTTGAGATACCACAATCAAGGACCGGCAAGATTGTAATCCTTCCGACGCGGCAGATTGAGTGTCCTGCCAAGCGCAGCTTGCAGAGCCCATTGCGCCATCATCAGCTCATACATTGGGACCTGGGCCTTGTCGGGATTCATTGCCACGTAAGAAATTGCCTTGTTCTTGGTACAGGGAAAAATAAGAGCCGGCAGCCTGCAGAAATTACCGTCAAATGCAGGTGGTTTCCAACAGGTCATGACTCACAAGCAGCCGTGGAAAGAAAACTTGCCACAATAGAGGGTCCCCACCGTCGCTTTCATGAACTTGGTCTGAAGCTGCCAAACATCTTGATGGCAATGTTTCCCCAACGGAAAGTTGCCACTATAGGTCAGGGTTAGGCGCCGAGCACCATCATTGCTGGGATTGACTGCCGCCCACAACTTGTACTGTTTTTTTTCCTTTGCCCCTGCCACCTGGAACTGCGGTGAGACTAGCACCGTAGTCCCCTTCTTGCACAGAAACCAACTATTGGCGAGCCGGGGATATTGCACTAAAACATCATGTCAGTTAAGTTTCCATGCTCATTGTAGGTGTTTTGATACTGGCCTGTGTGGCCCTTGGGAATGGTGCACGCCTTGGCTGGGTCTGACAGGTTCTTCTCGCTGCAAAAGTAAGGTTCGGGCCCAAGCCTATATAGGATGTCTTCGTAGGGGGGGTCCATCCATTTACATAGAGCAAACATGTATAAACAAAGAAAAGGCATAAATATTCCATACCCGGTTAAATGTACGGGAAGGGGTACCGATTTATCATCAAATGGTTGGCAAGGGGGGCACATTTGAGTTCAACAACGGTAAGGGGGGTCTATTCTTGTGAATATTGTTGCAAGAAACTGGAGAGGGGGTATCATTTATGAAGCGTGACCGCACAACGAATGAGTGTCAATGGGCTACATCGTTGTCTACGCAAGTGAATTATGCTTCTGTAAATGAGAGGGGTGATAACGCGTCGGAAATTCTTTGGCAAAGGGGGCAAAACAGCACCAGTGCAACAATGCAGGCCTGCTGAACCTATTCGTCGTACAATTAGTCACTGAGTCCAATGCCCACATCATATCCTGGCCTGCTTCCGGAAATAAGCAAACAGTGTAACAGGTCTAAAAAGTTGTTCTAGAAACGAAGAAGCAGCTAGACGGGAGACCAGAGAGTAAACTGAATAGATCCACCAAGACGTCGTAACGTGTAAAATGATAAAGCAATATTATTGAGAGAGGCACTTTCGACGGACGAGAAGTAGGTTCCACACGTATCATATGTCCAAAATGCTAACTAGGTAATTGTACATTGGAAAAATCAAGACTGCAAAATCACGGCGTCTCCGGAACCACCTCTTCCTCCGAGCCGTCCACTGTTTCTTTATCTGAGGAGGTCGGAGCGTGGGATTCTATCATCTCCTCGGCGTTATACGTCTGACGGAGAGGAGAAGGCCTAATAACTGCATGGGGGCAGCCTTTGTTTGATGTGAGCAGTTAGATGAAAGTCAAACAGGACACTCTACCTGGAGGTGTGGGCCGCGAGAGGATATGCGGAAGTAAGGAAGCAAAGCCTAGAGCTACCCCGCTCTCCTAGTCACGGAATGGCGACTTTGGGAGGCAAACCTCGACCTAAAAAAATGAACGTCATGCAAATGATGTAAGAATAGTGAGAACAGACACGTACCAGACGGATAACATAGACAAAGTTTGAACGACGAATAGGTGACTTCTTCAGTAGAGCCCGTAAACCCGCGATTTGCGCTCGCGCTCGAAGGATACGATAAAGAACACGAGAGCCATCCGCAGGAAAGCTGGATAGTCCCCGAACGGCAGTAGTGATTGCAGCGATCTCAACGGCGGTGAGAGGAGATTTCGGGGACTGAGGAGGATACGGCATCTGGGGACCTGTCAACGCTGACTCCAAGACACACATGCACAACGAACCTGGCGCTGCGTAAGTGATCGTCGAGTAGGCAGATGTGGTGGTTGGAATCTGACGACGATGGATCACGAGGTCCTTTAATCGTCGTCTGCAGGCGCCACAGGTATTCCAACGGAATCAAAGTATCACATTTAAGACGACAATTAGATCCTATCGGGGATCATCGTCGCGCGCTTCCATATGACAAGCCGATCTTAGCTGACACGACGAAGTGGAATATGTGACAGGGTTCGTCGTGTCCGCTAACTAGGTCTGATATGATGCTTGTCTCACAACAATCTAATGCTGTAATGTGAGATCGTTGCCTGTGAAAATGTAACATGCACAATGAGCAATGAAACCAAATCAGAAGTAGGGTATCGTTTGATATTTAAGCATGATGACCATTGTACAATTACGTATCTAATATATCCTAGAACACATCTATAGGTCCCAAAAAGGTAACACCAGATTACCAATCAGAAGAACACACGTTGAAAGGGTCTCTAACAGCAGGCCATATAACCCTAAACCACCCTTGCCTACCCTTCACACCCCCCACTCTCCTCCCCCCTTTCGAGGGCCGGTCCCAAACCGACCGGTAAGAAAGACAGGACAAAACCGGCTGCCGTGCCGACGCGCCGTTCACAACGTCAGTCAGGGCAAGGCGTAAGTGACTGCCGAGTCAATGGTTTCATAGACTTACCTATGGCCGTAGGTTCCATCGGAAAACAAACCACCCGTGGCCGAAGACAAGCCCGAGCGGCACGACCACCACCACGAAGAGACAGCTCACGAGGAGCCTATTGCCGTGCCGGCTGAGACCAGTCCGACGAGCAAGAAAGGCCGACGAAAGGTATGTCGCCCACGGCTGGCGAATGGCAAGCCGCATTAGCTAAACTCGGTCATCCCACAGCAGGCAAAGAACAAGAAGGCCGCGGCCAAGGCGTCAGGCGGCGGTGCTGATGTTAAAGGTGGCGAAGGAAGCAAGCGCCGAGTCGACAAAACGTCGCTGGACCTGAATCCCGAGGATGTGGCAACAAAGCGGGCGAGAACAGGAGAGCCGGAGGACGAGATGGACGTGGACAAGTCCCCTGGCCCGACCGTTGGGGTGAGTCAAAGCACGACAAACGGGCTGCTTAGAAACTAATTGTCAGCTTGTTAGGTGGCCCAACAAATGCAGGATTTCGCGCGAGGCATGGAGGATAAGGTCGAACTCCAAAGCGCGGCGACAATTGCAGCGGTCGAGATGAAGCGCCGGTTGAAAGCGGCGCTCCTCGGTTCGGCGTGCCTCAGTGCTGCTGGTCTCAACAACCTCAAGGCAAACTACGACATTCGGAACCCGAAGAAACGTGTCAATCCGCGTACTGAAATGGAGAGCCACATACAGGCAATCCTGACAAGCGTCGTCCAGCCAAACATGAAGCTGGACTTCCGAAGCCCGATGGAGTTCATGATTGACCCGGATCTCATCGACCCGCAATGTCTCAAGGAGATGCGCGAGTGCGGCGGTTCTCGAGACCCGGAGATGGTGATGCCGATTTTCAAACTGAAGGACCGAGCCGAGGAGGAGCGTTTGCTCGAATACAAGATGTTCACCGGGAAGACGTTCGACAACGAGTGAATCACACAAGAGCGATGGTCGAAATCGAAAGTCGAGCTCGACGAGAAGCGATTGATGCGGGAGAAGCTGATCATGCTCAACGGCCAACATTGCGGATGCACCTTGGACATTATAGGTGACAAGATTCGGGCCAATATGACAAAGTCGGGACAGGAGACGCAGGCGGCGATGAAAAGAGAGGGATGAGACGAGATGAACGAGGAGGAGATTGAGCGGTTGAACGAGATTGGGGCACGCGTCAAGAAGTGGACGTGGAGGATCGATGTCTACAACAGTAAGTGGTTTGTTTTATCCTGGATTGCTCGGATGACTGACCTCGGCAACCATAGAACGACTGATGACAAAGGACATGATCAATGAGCTCGTGAGGAACGACGAGGGCCTATCCCAGATGGGCGCAAAGGCCGGGGAAGATCTCTGGTGGACGATTGGGAAACTGATTGGATGGGAGCAGGACGCGATTGCCGCAGGTGAGGAGGTGGGGAAACCACTGACGCACAGCAAGGCGGCGAGCTGCGCATTCGAACAGTGGACCAAGCCGTTGACAGAGAAGAAGGACAGGGTGGCGATAACGTCGCAAGCGGACTCCGTGCTGGCCACAACTGAAGACAAGTCCAAATCGAAGCAGGCGCGGAAGGCGGATCGAAACAAGCCGATCAATGCAAAAACAGTTGAGAAGTTGATTTGGAACGCAGGCTGCTACGACATGCTGGTGTCGTGTCATACGTCGCTACGAATTTTCTCTGAAATCGTGAGCCGAGTCGACGCCGAACTCGTCGGAGGGATGTTTGGTGGCGAAGCTACGATGGCGTTATGGATGGGCATGAGGACTACCCGAAAGGTGAGTAGCGTGGTATCACGACGAACAGTACGACTGAGCATCAATCGTCGTCGGAAAAGCTATATAATGTTAGCGCAGGGGTTGGTTTCACGGACGCTGAGGCCTGGGCGGATCAAGCAACCCTGACGGCCGAGGGTCACACGGAGGCGATTAGACATTGGCGCGCGTTGACGCGCGAGCTCACGCCCAAGGGGAGTACCCCACCTTTGTTAGATATGTTTCGGAAAGATCAGTTGAAACTATTTGGCAAAGCATGGTCAGAACTCGTGCTTCCCTTCCACCACCCGACACGTCGCTTTGATCGCACAAATCCGGAGTTTGTCCTCGCATTACGGAAAACCTTCGAACGTGTGGGCCGCAAGATTCCCAAGGGCATGAACAACGCGCTGCGGCCGGTGCAGACCGCGTATCTACTGCAAGCCTTGTCTCCGCTGTGGACGGACGACACTATGTGTCAGATGTCCAACGACTCCTCAGACAACTTCAACTTCTTTTTTTTCCCCACATCCTTCCTTCCTTGTCAAGAGGTGTTCGACGAGATCCTAGCGCAATGGTCTGATCCAGGTCTCACGGAGGAGGGCTTGGTTTCGGTGAGCGAAATGACGATCAATGTCGTTGACAGTCAATCGTCGTGCACGAACACTAACAGCTACTCATGCATAACAGTTAGAAATCATCATTGATCATTGGTGCCTCCCCTGGACCCTGGGGGCTAAAAAGGAGGCGCGCATGACTCAATACAACTGCTTCTACGAACAGGTGCGTGGTACACATCGCCTGGCGCCCCTAGTCGAGCAATCAGCTCCTGGCCCGCTTCTCGCACGTTTACATAGGGTAGGTACCAAACTGAACGGATTGTATTTTGACTAATCATACAACGATGGTGCACATCAACAGGCGATTGTCGTGCTCGAGGATCCATGGCTTGTGCCGTCCCTACTCGAGCTCAGCGACTTTGGCGGTCAATCCCTTTCTGAGCTAATCCAAGACTGCGGGGCGAACAAGTCGAGCAAGGCGTTCCCTCCAGCGGCGTACCTGGCCTTGGCGGAACTGGACAAGGGCAAATGGGCGGACATCGAGAAAGACAAGCTCGAAACGGCGTTGCAAAAGGGCCGAGTAGCGGTCAAGAACGAGATATATCGGGTGCAGGAGCCGGGGAAACGACCCAAAGACGTTCTCGCTGTCGTTGCCAAACACAAAATACTCCTCGCCATCACCCCATTGGATTTCTGGAAGTCCGTTCGGGCAGACATGTGGTGCTTAGGTTGGCATGACGCGCCGCACAAGGCCATCAAGTCGGTCAACATGCTTGTTGGCATTGGTCTTCTCATCCATCGCATTTGTTCGATGTTTTTGAAGGACAAGTTGGGGGACTCAATGGTGGCCCGCAAAGCCATGCGCATTGTCGACAATGCTTTGTTGGCGGCGACTGGGAAGAAATGTTGGCTCCGAGATAGTTGGGTCCGGCCTCGCTACTCGGATGTGCCGCCGCCGTCTCCTCCTCCCAGCCTCGCGCCCCCGCTCCCTGTTGCACTGCCAAAGAAAGGAACCACTCCCGCTGCTGGGTCTGACGGGAACGCAAAGAGCTCGGACAAGACTGCAGGAAAATTGGAGAAGGCTCGCAGCAAGGAAAAGGCTCAGGCTCCGGACGATGCCAACTACGAATCAGAGGACGGTACGGGTGCGAAGCGGGCAGCGTCGGACACAGTCGAAGATAGCAATTTTACGGTGTTCTTTAAGGGCATCCGGAAGGCTCTGGCTGCCGGCTTCGAGCACATCGAGGCCAACAGGACGGCGGTCGCCCAAGTCGAGAACAAGTACTCTGAAGACGACGATGACCCCATGAACCCCCGACCCGAGGGTAAGCAGCGGGTTGGGTTTTGCAATGATTTAAGGCCGGGCGAGATTGATCTGGTGCCTACGCTGCTCAAAAAGATTCCCCCGTATTTCATCATTCGACCTACTTTCAGCGACTGATTGATCAGCAACATTGACAGGCTATTGGCTCGTCGCGACGTCCGACACCCTCCCGAGGTCGATCTGTCCGACTATCAAGCAAATTTTGAAAGCCATGAATCGGTGCTACGGGACGCGATGAATGAGCTCGAGCTGTTGCGTGACAACTTGCGTCAGGCAATTCTAGTGCTAGCTCGTTCTTGTCAAAGCATGCCCGGCAGGATGGGTTCCGACTTCGCGCTCTTGGGACTAGGCCCGTCGGTAACCACGTTGAAGGTGAGTTTGTTTTCAATCCTTTGACCCGTGTGGAATCGAGGACGGCGATGGATATTGCCGAGTATCAATTGTCGTCTAGGTATGCCGAGCTCCTCGGAGTGAAAGGTGTTGGCCGTAAAACGAATGGCTACGACGATTGAATTCAGCTCGATACCATTGTCGTGAAGCATGAGTAACTTTCACACTTTATCCTGGCGACGAACGTGTTCACTAGGATACGCATTGTCGTACTCGCGGGTTACTCTGTCACATGTGGCTCTAACAGTTACTGATTTCACTGGCAGATAATCTTTTGCGGCCGCGCTGCCAATATAATTTCAAAGTGGTTCAATCTGACTCTGGAGGAGGGGTACACGGAGGCGCTCTGGATGGCGGCAACCAATGGCTTGCTCGAGAACAACATCGTCACGTTGGAGGAAAATGACGGGGCTGTAGAGCTCAATTTCACTTTGACTTTCCCCAAGGGCGTTCAGGCGAAAGGTCAGCCTGCCTGCGCAAGTTGCGCTCTTACTTACCGTTTGAGTCGGGAGCTGACTTATTCACGTCTTAGTTCTCACACATGCGTACAAACGTCTACCTGCCCTAGGCACGTCGACGCTCGGGAAACCAGGTGCCTAACATCTCGTCTTATTTCCGCTCCACGTGCTGTACTGATCCGTTGAGAAATAGATCGGCTCCGGATGCAACAGCTTGCGCGTTTCGTTCACCCACCGCTTGGTCTCGGCTCCTCTGAGTCGCAATCCGCAGACCGTGGGTTCATCGCTGTCGCTATGTCTATGCTTGTCCATAGCCAGGAGTCTCGTTGGCGCAAACCGGATAGTCATCTCCGGATGCACGAAGACAGCGATAGTGTTGAACTGTTCACCAACCCGCTCGAGGGCCTGTTACACAAAGATTGTATGCTTCACGCCTTCAACGTGGCCGGCTCGACGCTGGTTGACAAGCGCATGTTCCGAACAAGTGGCCAAAGCGAGGAGTCGTCGTTCTCTACAGGAGTCTTCTGCCACAGCGAAGTAGAAATCCCATTGCGGGCGGACGACCTGGAATACGAGGAGGAAGCGCTAGTATTGGCAAACGACATCACTCGCTGCGCCGCAGGAGCCCAGACAGCATGGAAGGCTGTGACTGCGAAGACGATCAACAAGTTCATTGCATCCAAGTCGAGTTGTGCTTCCGCGCCAGCCGTCGCTACTTTGTACAATGAGACAATCAAAAAGTCCCCGGCCCTGCCGTCCCGCTCTGCTTTTGCGTCCAAGGCTCTGAAGGACGTAAATAGGCACCTCCAAGCGCTGTTCGGAGAGAACACGGGTCTGCTACCCGCCGATACAACGATCCCATCCCGCTCACGTTCAACCGAATTGTCAGTGAACCCGCCTTCGACCCCCTCATCACCCGGAGACGAAGGTACCGCCGCCGAAGGGGATACGTTCGACAACTCCCGTCAGATCGACAACCGGACTCCACCTCCAGCCGGTCGCAAAGGCGTCCCTGACGCGGACATGTCTTCTCCAGGGTCCCTGCCGCCTTCGAATCAGGAGCACGCCAGTCGCTTGCAGTCTAGCGCGACCCGGCGCGGAGACACCTCTCGAGACAACAATGCGATCGGATCTTCTAGTTTCTAGGCCGCTCCCGGCTGCGCAAGTGCCTCATTTTTTTGCTGCATATATATGTTTCATGATACGTCTCAACGTGTGCGTTTCCAACCCCCTGTTTCCATTCTGTTATTTGTATACACCACTCTCGCCATTCCAATAACAGGGAAAACGTACTTATTTATCTAATAATCGCTATGTGCGTTGGAGCTAACTAGAAAACAATCACGGTTTCAAAATGTAAGTTCAAATAGCATACATAAAACCAATCTAAACGATAACAAGGAGAGGACCAGACCTCGCATACGGACACTGCCAACAATGACAACAGCTTACTGGTGATCGTCGCGACCTCCCTCTTTGGTCTTCGCTGCACGACC
>JAYRCO010000752.1:0-18113 GCA_037042815.1 Ceratobasidium papillatum
TCACCACAAGCTGAGTAACTCTGGGAGCTCTCGACGCTCTCAGAGCCCTCCCAGAGCGGGGCCACGACTGCAGATGTGTTACAGCGACTACACACATCACCCACCTTTTATGATGTGAATCCGGATTCGATCTCTCCCAATGTAGCTCGTACGGCTTCCACTCGCTCCCCTTGTGCTGCAACATTCGCATCCACATTCAAAGCGCGTCTTGTGCTCTGAACAAACTCATAGGAGCGTCCTAATGCTTCCTCGGCTTCACTGCTTGTCTTCGTGGTGCTCGGTGGATTACCCAGAAGTGAGAGCAAATCTGCATTTCGGGAGCGTAATGCGGACAAATCGTTCAATGCAGACTGTAGTGGAAGTGGATTGGGTCCTTTTGGTGCGCGCACAGGAATCGGTGGCATCTTATCTGGTGGTTGTAGCTTGGAAGTGATGTGGCAGCTCGCGAGGCAAATCATTACGTAATATCTCAATATTCAAAAATCCGCGTTTAAGTCGTATCTGCCATGCTGGTAGTTTGCAACATCCACCCCACTCGTAGTACAATCGTCACGAATCGTAAACTAGCGAGCTCCCCCATTGGCTCAGTTATCGGTTTCATCCCATCTACGGCATGCGCTCCCTAATTCTTGATCTACATCCACCAAGTTTGCATCCTTCCGATTCACCTCCACGTAAAGCCGGGTACCAGGTGTGGATTGCCGTGCGGCACACCAAGTGCCCCAGCGTGTTTGGGTGATAATCTCCCGGATAGTTGGAGCAGTTGAAAACCTAGAGTGTTATTGAGTAGCTGTATGCGTGCAAGTTTGTCTGAGCTTACTGCAACGCGCGTGCGGACATGAACAAATTCGGTGACTCAGATGTAAACTGAGGCAGAGCAGAGGATGCCGACATCTGTGACGTGGGGTAATGCGCTATGACCTTGGTCGTATTGAGTGCTCGGAGCGTTGCTTCGCTGTGCTACACGTCAACATAGGGGGCGATCAATGGCATTAAAGGACGCACGCTGCAGTCAGCTGCCTGCTCTGAATAGTCTCGTGTGATGAGAATAGCAACTCCTGAGCAGCATTCTTCCAATTATCTTCGTCCTCCTCGCTCACAACGCTGGCTACAAGCATCCCGGGGATCTGCAGCAGATGTTTTAGAACGGGGTAATGTCACTTCACGAGACACATACTGCAACCCATGTTAACTTTTGCTTCTGTGTGACAACCAATGCATTCCCGTCGTCTTCGCCGGTTGTAGAATCAAGCCATAGATGAAGTGATCCGGATGTGGTTTCGGGAGTTATACGCGTTGAGGACTCCACCTGAACGGAAGATATCTCTGGTGCGGCAAGCGGCGCTGGATTATTCTCAATCGCTAGTGCTTTATCAGTGACGAGTGGTAGAATGCTACGGGAAGGGTCGGACTCGGGGTCATCCAGCGTGTGTTGTGGCTCAAGGTCTTCAACCTCACCAGACTGGTGCTCTGTTTGATCCAACTGCGGCTCGTCCTGTGAATGAATCGAAGGCTCAGGAGGCGCTTTTGTTATGGCCCGAGGGGTCTTCAGGATATGCTCTGCCTCTTCGGCATCGCGCGTGGGGGAATCACCCGAATCGGAATCGGCGGGCAACGGAGTAGACAACGCAAGATTTAGAGCAGCGTCAACATTTCCATCGGCGCTATCCAACCTTGCGTCTTGCTGAGCTTCCAGGAGTGATTCGTGATCGACTGTGCTAGGGCTAACGGAGCGGCTAACTCTTGAAGAAACGTCCTGGTCTATCGGAACGCTCAACCGATCGCTCTGTTTGGTGTCCTGGGTGGGCTTATCCTCCGCCGCGCTGGGAGCCCCTTCCACGTTTGTATCAATGGATGGTATTTTGCCTCTTTCCTTATCTTTGCCCCGCATCGATCCTTTACCAAAGGTCATATACGTTGGCCAGCTCCAGTTCCTAGGATCGACGACCTGAGCAGCTGGTTTGGTGATGTATTTTGTCACTGCATTGCCACTAGCTGCTAGCATATGTTTGGGGGTCGAGGTACCGGATGTGACTCCTGGAGAAGAGGATGGTGGAGGTGGCTTGGGTTTCGGTGGGGGCACCAAGTTCTCAAGAAAGCGCACAAGTGGAGGCAGAGGGGACATCGGCGTTAGAGCAGAGGCAGTGATGATGCTTGGCGGAGCAAGTATTACTGTGGGGGTATTTGGGACTTGAGAAACGTATTCGTTTATGTGCACAGATAGTTGTTTCTTGAGATGATGGATTGGGAGACCTAATCCCGTGGCCGATTAGCGGCCGTGGAATACAAACCAAGTAGACATACCAAGGTAAGCTCCAAATTCAGGTGCTGTAGCAAGGTTCCATTGCCAAGCCCAAGGTGTAAAAAACGACTCTATACGGCGTTCAAGGGCACGAACACCATCAGATTGCATGATTTGAGCAAACCCTCCATGTTGCAACTGTTATAAGCAAGCATAAGTAGGATATAAGATGAAACCAACTCGGTGTTGACGAACTTTAAAGGATTGAAACGCTTGCATAAGCTGTGTCCTAAGAACATCGTCGTTCAAAGAATTGCTGTGGTACTCAAAGTCATCGGTCGCATCGGCTCCCACCGACAAGACATTCTTGATTGCTGACGCTTTAGGTGTCTTTGCTAGATCGACACACTGAATTCCTTCTTATCTTGAGTTCAAGCAGGCCAATGAAGCGAGACACGTTCTGCTTACCGCGTGAATCCAAAAGTTGGGCTCGGGGGACAGCATAACAAGTCTGCTCTTCTGAGCATGCACGTTGTCAAACCCCAGCTGGGAGGTGAACATTCTGGTAAGTTCATATGTTCAGATAATTCTTCCAATTTGTGTCTCTATTTAAGACTCGCGTACTCGGCAAAGTTTGCCAGGGCTTTTGCTAGGCCAACCTGACGAAGTATTCGATCTCGAGAAACAGTACTCTCACGAGCAGTATAGAACAAAATATGCGCCTGTTCTGTCACATCGTCCTCATCGCGTCCTTCAGTTGAATCTTCGGGATTTGGTTGTAAAGTCGGGTTGTATATCACAAGATAGGCAAGTGCGGCCGGGACACGGCTCATGTTGTGGATTAGGACAAGCCAAGACTGAATTGGCGCCCACGGATCAATCGCTCTGCCTCCGCCACAGCCTGCACGGCGAACACGCTTTAATTGTTCTTTTACGTCCCAAGCAGGCCACCCATCTGCCACTCAGAATAAAATTTGACTAGATTTACCTCATTATTATTGTGCCGATGAAGTTCTGTCGAATAACTGATTTGCCCACGTAGATTCCGTCCGTGTTCTATTCTGTTAGGGCAGTGGGTGCCTCGTGCAAGCGCCACTCGACCTTCCTTTAATGGAGCTTCTTCAAACTCAGACCAGCGCTATTGCTGTGCGCTATCAGATGATTGTCGTCTGGATGTCAGCTGGCCTCACTGACTTGGTCTCATTCTGAGTATAAGTTCAGCTTGATACTTGGCAAGACCCGTCAGATTTCAACGTCTTCTTCAACATGACCGCCACAACTCCCCCTCCTGATGCGGAACATGATGCGCCTCCTCCAGCTTACGATCCGGCCACTGGCTCTGCCGATGGGCTTAGCATCACCCTCGTCGCCCAGCCCGAGACGCAGGAGCTGTTAGTTTCTTTGGTACCCCCTACCCAACCTAAGCCGTCTAGTGAAAAGGCAGCAGGAAAACGCGCACCGCTCGACCTGTGCCTTGTCATTGATGTTAGTGGCTCTATGGACTCTGAAGCGCCAGTTCCAGGCGAGCAAGGTGAATCATTCTCCATCCGATGTCTCTGCGCTGTAACCAATGCGAGCGCCTTGTAGATAAAAACGAAACTACTGGCCTATCTGTCCTTGATGTCGTAAAACATGCTACACGAACAATCATCGAGTCGATGGATGATGATGATCGTGTCGCGATTGTAACGTTTAGCGATTCATCAGAAGTTCGTACACTTACTTAGCTTGTTCAAACCTTCTGTTGAGATGTGTTCCCTTCAGGTCGTTGCTCCGTTGACAGTTATGACTAAAGAAAACCGGACCTCTGTCTGGAACAAAGTAGATGGGCTTCGTACCAAAGGCATGACCAACCTTTGGGACGGTCTAAAAGCAGGGATGAACCTCGTTGCCGCACTGGAATCGGAGCCTTCATCTTCGCAGAGCAAAGGTAAAGGTGCTGCGCCTTCTCCGCCCGCCGCTACTGCGACTTCCAGGCGCTCTTCATTCCTTGGAAGCATTGGATTTGGCAAGAAAAAGCAGCCTCCCTCAAGCCCGCTCAACGAACCCAAGCCCGAGCTACAACCAGATGTCAAGGTTGCACCTCCCTCTGAATCGAAGTCTAGCACCTCTGGCAATCGTCTTCCTGCTGTGTTTATTCTCACCGATGGCCAGCCGAACGTCGAGCCTCCTAGAGGTCATATTCCTATGCTCAAGTCTTACCTTGACGCTCTACCATCTGACGCCCCAAAGCTCACTATTTCCACCTTTGGGTTTGGCTACAATCTCGACTCGCGCCTCCTTGACGAGATCGCAGACCTTGGCCAAGGCATGTATGGATTTATTCCCGACTCGGGGATGGTTGGGACTGTGTTCGTGCACGCAGTTGCCAACTTGATGGCGACTTGGTCGACCAACTGTATTCTGGACGTCGAAGTCGTAGGTCAAGATCCAAAATCTGAAGTTAAAATTGATGTGCTCGGTGCCTTGCCTGTTACGCACTCGAGCTGGGGCGCTAGCATCCAAGTCGGCGACATCCAGTACGGCCAATCGCGAGACGTGGTGATCAAGCTTCCTGCCGAATGCTTTGGCCCTGATTCAAAGCGTCAAGTCAATATCAAGGCCCGGTACTCACCCCACGCTCTTGCGACTGGTGAACCCGTAGCTCAATCTCAGAACTCCCTCACGCCTGCGCATACAGTCGATAATTCCGTGCAACTTCACCACGAGGTCTACCGCCTGACCTTTGTTCGTGCTGTGGCTCAATTATTCGTCCAAAAATCCAGGAGGAATGCAGATGCTCCTCTTAGTGGATCTCAGTTCGAAAACTCGCTCACCAACCACTTGAGCGACCCACTACTAAAGGAGTACGAACCGAGCACAGCGCTTACCTCAGATATTACCTCTCAAGTTGTTCTGGGACTCGAACCCGAACACTGGAACAGGTGGGGTGCTCACTATTTGCCCTCGCTCGCGCGCTCGCACCAACGTCAACAATGCGCAAACTTTAAAGATGCAGGACTTCAGATCTACGGGCGCGACTCGGAGCTGTTCGTTTCTGCCCGAGATCGTATTGACGCTATATTTGATTCGCTCCCTCCGCCTACCCCGTCTTTGAAGGATCGACGAGTCTATCGAGCTGGGAGCGCCGCACCAGCTACCTATACCCCTGTTGTTTCGATGTCCATGTACCGTTCTAGCGCTGCGCCTTGCTTTGCTGGTTGGTGCCGCGTAGATATTGGACAGGGTCAGCACATGAAGGTATCCGATCTGCGTCGAGGCATTGTCCTGCATACTCCTGGTGGGACCGCTCGGGTCGCTGCTGTTCTAAAGACCATGTGTCCCGATAAAACTATGGACCTCTGCACTGTTGGGGAGCTCGCAGTGACACCTTGGCATCCTATCATTCACAACAACACATGGGTGTTCCCAGCAGAAGTATCCGAGCCACGCTCAGTGCCATGCGAGGCCGTGTACTCGATCCTTCTCGAGCCCTCTCAGTCCTCTGATTCTCATGCGCTATGCATCGAAGACACATGGTGTGTCACACTTGGACACGGGTGCACTGATTCCGTGCGCGCACACGAGTTCTTGGGCGACTATGCCAAGGTCGTCGAGGCCTTGTCGACGATGGATGGCTATTACAACGAGGATGGTGTAATTGAAAGCGCTGGTGTCGCACGCGATACTATAACCGGTCGGGTTTGTGGCTTCAAGAGTGTCCTAAAGGGGAGTGTTCAGGGGAAATCCGAGTCGGCAACGTATATTTCGTGTGAAGCTTAAGCGCATACATGCAGCGATCTCGCTGCTGCATGTCTTCTTGTGTTGTTTCTCCAGAATTTTCTCAACGTTAAAAACTGTTAAAATTAGAATACGAGTATTTATAATTCTCTCACTGTAAAAATGAAAAGCGATTGTCCTTGTATCAGCACATACACTGAACTGACTCTCAATGATTTCGGTGTATCAATCTTTCTGGTACGTTTTACCATATTAGGCAATATAAAAAACACGCTTTCAACCACCATCATGAGCGCTCAACCAAATATTCTCGCCGCTATCCGAGTACACAAGCGTCAATCAGACAAGAGCATTGCATTCGACCCTTCTCCCGTATGCAACGCGGTCAATCGAGCGCTCAAGTATAGCACCAGCGTCGTTTTGGCGGTAAGCACACGCCATTCTTTCTTTGGTGTGGGATTTACATCGCCCAGGTCAGCTTGCCTGAGTCAGACTTGGCTGCACTCCTATCGGATTTACCACTTGAAACGGTCTTGCACACGGATGACCTGCCGGCCGAAAAAGTAGCTTCGGCCCAGGTGCATGTGCTGCCTTTTACAAGCGCGACTTACGGTCGATTTATCCCTGCGCTTAACGCTATTGTCGCGTTTGCCCATGCTCGAGCATTCAAGTTCGTACTGTTTCAAAGTGTGGAAGTGCAAGTTGGCGTAGACCAAGTCAACAGGATGGTCGAGTTGTGCAGGGATGGTGAGCGATTTTTCTTACATGGCTTGGGCAAGCACTAACGGGGTATGGTGTAGACGTCTTGGTTGTTGGTAAATCGTTTGACGCGCATAGTTTTCACTCGCCTAGTCCCAGTACGAGTGGGCAGACTGCTCCTGTATTCTTGACTGGACGAACCTGTCCTTGGAACACGTTTGCCATATGGGACGTGGGCAAGCTCGCTCGTGTGAGTATAGTCGCTACCAACGAAGGGCGCTACTAAGCCATACCATAGACGGGCTTTCTACTTACAAGCGAGACAAACACTCCACCCAATGCGTCCGCGATCGAGGAAGCACCTACAATCGCACTGCACCAACAGCTCTTCCCGGGGCAGTCTCGTGCTTTGCTAGTTCGCTTTGAGACGGTCGAGGCAGGAGAGAAAGATGGATGGGGTACGACATGGTACGTATGTCGTATCGTCGCTGTTCGGTACGATTAAAAATTTGGGGATGGTATAGGGTGGACCCCGCGCGTACGGAATGGCACGCCCGCAAGCTCGCATCCAAAGACACCTCTGCGGCCTCACACATCGCAAACATCGGTCTCGCCGGATCGATGACCACGGTGGAACACGTACAAATGCTATGAATTGGGATACAATGCTCCGCTTTACAGGATTGGTCTCGACGGTTGATAAACAGATAGATAGATGTCGGGATTGGGCGCAGGATAGATATGCAAGGGGGTTGTTGTACAGGGTCTTGAATGGCAGAAGAGGGTTGGGTCTCGTTGAATTTATTCTTTCAATTTTCATTCCCACATGACGATTGCATCTCCTTCGCGGACGGTTGTGTCTCGTTCGACAAATACGCGAGTTGGTCGGTAGGCTCTTGAATCTATACAGAAGGTTGTTAGACTTGAGAGAGTCTTGACATTTAGGCTGACGTACTTGGAATATCAACTAGGAGATAGCGATACTGGTAGATTCCATGATCATCCTGCCACAGCTCATTAGTGTAGGAAGGAGAACACCTGGTACAATGTGACGCACCTTGACCAAGTCTACGTGGACCTCGCCAGTCACATACTTGGCTCGATCCGATTCTCCTTCATCAATACCTCGAGTCTTGCCTTTTAGTGACGAGAATATCCCAGCAAAGCTCCATGCACCTTGTCCCGCCGATTTCCCAATCTCCGTCCTCCCAGAGCTCGAACTAGGCACACGTGGGGGAGTAGGTGGAGGTGGGAGGGGCGTTCCAGTGATGTATGCAAACGAACGACGAGCAGAATCAAGTGCATGAGTGGTACGTGTTGTGATCCAATGCACGGCTTCTTCGTAAGAAAAGTCCCAGTTGACGTCTAGCCATGACGATTTGCTCGCGGCTGCATTGGGTACAGCACTATCAATGTAAAAGTGGAGAAAGAGGTGTTCTTTGCCTGCGCTGTCCACGGCTACTTGCGACGCAACGTGGCGGTTCCGATGTCGAGGAGGAGCCGCAGACGAAGATGGCGGGTTGTTATGGAATTTGTATGGCTGGACAAGGTGGCGTGCAAGGTCGGGCGAGGAACGAATACGGTCGCAAGACTCCCCGTAGATCACAGTCGGGGAGTTTTTGGCAAACAATTCGGTCGCTAGTGCATATACGAGCACTGCAGACAGACTGGCTCCTATAAGTATGACTGTGAGGTTGCTAGTACGGGCAGCAGCACGTACAGCTGGGTGTGCTATATCAGAACAAGTGGCGGTGGCGAAATAAAGTGAATTCTTTACCTTTACCCCGAGCGCTAAGCTCGCTCCATGGTTTAATCTTTGGCCCCCGCAAAGCTTCAGGGGAAATGCCCAGCTGAAACGGCCCTACTCCTGTGTTTGACATTGTCGGGCCGCCACCTTGGCTGCGTTTGGCTGCCATTTCCGCCTCGATTTGGGACAAAATGGAGCTTGTTCCAGACTGTGTTGATCGAACTTTCATCGAGGGGAAGGAGTTGGAATCATGATGTGTAGCAAGATTTCTTGTTCGTATCCGAGTTGAAAAACAGAGGTCAGGACTTCGTCGTATGCGGAGTGCGACCCGGACAAGCAGGGACATGACGAATGTGATGGAGGTTAGAAAGGACGCAAATAGCGCCCGTGTGGCTGTGTAGACCCTCGATCGTGGATGCGTGACTCGCTTTTGCTTTACAAAAAGTCAACCAGTCCCTTCTCTGTCATTTCTGTTCTCCTTTTTTTCTTGCTTTCATCTTCGTTTTGCACACAATGTTCAGACGCGTTATTTCTCATCGTGGTCCGTTGTGAGTCAAGTCGCGTGTGTGCGGGGGATCGCCTATTGACAGATAGATAGCCGAGCACAGGTTCAGCGAGTAGCAACGAGGAATGTCACAAGTGCAGCAGCGACATCAGAAACAAAACATTTGGTTCCAGTCCAGACGCGTCTCCGAAGCGATTCTCTTCTCAATACGCCGCGCCTTAACAAGGTAAATACGTCTTCCCGCGCCTCGTTTAAGTCTTGGCTAACGCATTATTCCTGGGCAGGGCACGGCGTTTAGCAGAGAAGAGCGCGTGAGTTCCACTCGCTTGATTTTCTTACGCGATGCTGATTTTTATTTCGTCAATTTCAAGGCTATCTTTGGGCTCGAAGGTTTCCTGCCGTACGATGTGCGTCATTGGCTCGGCTTATCCCGTTCACACACATAAAGCTCACTCGCCTTTAGATTCATACCCTCGATATTCAAACCGAGCGCGCGTGGAAGCAGCTGCAGAAACAGCCCTCTAATCTATTGTGTGTATTGCTTTTCTCTAGCTTGTTTTATCGTTGCGCCACAGTTCTAATCTTAATGCCTAATTGGCAGGAAACATGCTTTCCTCGCTAGTCTGCGCGACCAGAATCAGGTTTTGTTTTATCGTTTGATGCAAGACCATCTAGGCGAACTCTTGAGCAGTAAGTAATCTATGCTATATTGTTTGTTGCAGTGTTCAATTAGTTTGTAGTTCTCTACACGCCTACAGCAGGTGAGGCTATTCAACAGTTTTCTCATCTCTTCCGTCGACCGGTACGTACAATTTAGTCTCTGAATCCCGGTGCACTAATGAAACTGGGTTTAGACTGGCTGTTTCCTTGTGCGTCTGGCATGTCATTGAGATCATCCACCAAATAACAATTCGCATGTAGAGCTATCCCAATACAGATGGCATGCGCGCTCAACTCGAGGCCCATGTCGAGGCTCTTAATCCTCAGCCAGACGTCTCCGATCCCAATCCCGGTATGTATTCAACTTTTCAGCCCCACCGAACTTTTTTGAACCAGTTTCTCTGTCATAGGCCCGATTGATCTTGTTGTTGTCACTGACTCTGAAGCCATTCTCGGTGAGTTCTCGCAAATTTGGCAACTCATCAACCTCAAACTGATGGGATTCGGTTATGGTAGGCATCGGAGACCAAGGTGTCGGCGGTATCACGTCAGTTCATTTATGGTATTTCTTCGGCTATATGTATCACTGACACCATTCGCACCTAGGATTGCGACTAGCAAGGCAGCTCTTTACACCCTTGGTGCTGGCCTGAACCCCAACCGGTGAGCTTACTCGGCAGCTTGTATCAATAGCATAACAAACGGAATGTGACAGAATCCTGTCTGTGGTATTGGACGTAGGCACTGACAACCATCTTCTCTTCTCTGGTACGTCATGTCTATTTTTATGTCACTGTACGTGCTCAGTAGGTTTCAAGATCCTTTGTACATGGGATGGAAGCACACACGCGTGCGCGGAGACCCGTACAACCGCTTTGTCGACAAATTCATTCAGCATGTGTCATCGTTGTTCCCGGATGCACTCATCCATTTTGAAGAGTACGTTGTTTCCAGCATTAGCAGCGATTCATACTCACCATTTGCATATAGCTTTGGGAATGCAAACGCACAGCGTCTGCTCGACAAGTACCAATCGCGCGTGCCAGTGTTCAATGACGATATTCAAGGCGAGTCTACTGCCGTGTTCCAAGTCTTTAAACCTAACTTTTAGCTGCAGGAACCGGAGCCGTTGCTCTTGCATCACTCATGTCCGCTATCCGCATAACCGGAACTAAACTCTCCGACTCACGCATCGTTCTTTATGGCGTGGGCTCAGCCGGCCTTGGAATTGTGAACCAAATCCGACAAGGCATGATCCTCGTCGACGGCCTCACCCGAGAAGAAGCAAACAAACGTTTCTGGTGTATTGACGCCGACGGTTTGTTGCTCAAGTCTAACCCAAACCTGCGTCCGGGCCAAGAGGAGTACGCCCGGGATCCGGCCGAGGTTGACGGCTGGAAGCGAGAGACCCCCGAGCACGATGCATTGCGTTTGATTGATGTCGTGCGTGAGGTCAAGCCAACAATCTTGATTGGGACGAGTACGCATTCCAAGGCTTTCACTGAGGATGTTGTGAAGGAGATGTCCAAGGGGTGTGAGCGTCCGGTTATTCTGCCCTTGTCGAACCCGACCTCGTTGGCAGAAATCGATCCTAGTGAGTTTGATTTGAGGTGGATAGAGGAGCGTGTGCTGACGTTGGAGTTTAGGCGATGCTATGATATGGTCGGATTACAAGGCGCTGTGTGCAACTGGATCGTGAGCGGAATCTAGCTTCTGCTGCCATATAGCTACTAATCTAACATATTGCCCAGCCCATTCCCACCAGTCGCAATGCCTGATGGCAAATTGCACAAAATTTCCGAGGCCAATAACGCAATCTGTTACCCTGCCCTCGGACTGGGCACCGTCATCTCCCGCTCGCGCACGCTATCCCAAGGAATGATCATGGCAGGGGTCCAAGCTCTTGCCGAGCTGGCTCCGGACGATGGCCACTCGCTTTTACCTGACCTGGCCAATGTGCGCGAAGTGAGTGTACATATCGCCGCGGCCGTCGTAAGGCGTGCGATCGAAGAGGGACACGCGCGCGTCAAGATTGACGGCGACAACGAAGATATTGAGGAGTATATTAAAAAGAGGATGTGGGACGCTACATATCGCCCACTTGAACTCATCTAGATGGTTTCGCTCATAGAGTTTTGTTTTATCGCCTTTTGCTACAGTTCTTCTTCTATAGTTGTTCCTCGAACAGTTGCTATCGCTTTCTAATGTTTTTCTTGGCTTGTTCTGGAATTATTTCGCGTTGTAATGCGCATAATAGAGTTTCATTGTGGCATAGATTGAAACGAGCATGGCACAAACAGGATATAAAAATAAGTAACAAAAGACCCTCGAACAGTAATACAAGAACAGGTACAAGAGAGAGAAGAGACACAAGACCCAATCTATAACAACAATCACGGTGAACGACCTGCAACCTCGGTGGCCTCGTCGCGCGCCGATGATGTGCGCATAGCATACCGATGTGAATCGCGCTCGACTGATGGAGGGTGGACGACTACATGCGGACGCCTGGGGGTATCTCGTACTCGGTACTCGCGCTCCCGTTCGCGTTCACGTTCGCGGTCTCGCTCGTCGTACCTGTCATCGTACACCCGCTCGTCGTAGCCGCTTTCACGGCGACGCTTGGATGGATGCAGAAGGGTGCGGATGGACATTGTGCCCGGGTTGGACAAGTGCGGGAACTCGGTCCGTGGAGGGGACGAGGCAGAAGAATCGGGAGATGGCGGGAGAGTTGGCTCGCGCTCGTCATAGGCATGAAGCCTGTATGCGTCTGGAGCATATTCGGCATGCGAGCGCTTCCGGCGGGACGAAGGCTGAGACTGCGGCGGGTGCGACTGACGATGGGGTGTTGCCTGCTGCGATTGTGGGGGTACCTGCGCCTGGCTCGGAGGCGCACGGCCCGGCGGGGACTGCGCAGTGACGGCCGCAATGGCGATGGCGTGCTGCATTTGAAGTACGGTCTGGTGTAGCGTGGCGACCGCAGCAAGCCGTTGATCCTCGGCGCTCTTTGCGTTGAGCAGCGCAATCAGCATGTCTCGGTCGCCTTCGCCTTTGGCATTGTATGCGGATAGAATCTCGCGGAGGGCGGGTGGCGGGGCCTGCTTTGAAGGAAATGTGAGCCGAGTTCAGTTAAGTGGATATATGCGCTTACCTGTGACAGCGCGTGCGATGTTGTCTCGAGTACCGGACGAGGTGTCTCGCTTGCAGATTTGGATGGGCCAGCCGAAGCTGACGCAGGCATTGATCCCGACAAAGGCGCTTTGGGCGAAATCGGTGGCGGCGAAGTAGTGCTCGTCGATGCCATATCGGTGCGGGGGACTATAGGTGAATTTCTCCGGCCATGGTTCGTACGTTATAAAGGGCAGGGCAGACAACACGCAGACAATCTTGGGATTGGCTTGTCGATGTCTTGGTGAGGCTTGGCACGGGCCGCACAGGAAACCTCATATTTTGGGAAACAGTTTCTTCTATGCCGATCTGCCAAGCGATTTCAGAACCGGCTTTTTTGTTGGTCCCACTGTCACACTTACATAAATGTCGTATGCTATCTTGGGGCATTCCTTCTCGTCGCTGACCAGTTGGCTTGCTTCGCGCCTTCGCAGCATTGTCGATGTGGAAGCCAAAGGCCTGGCCGACGCAGACAGCAGCATATACAGCGGATTGTTGGTGTAATAGCAATCACCTCATCGGATACGTTGAGCTCTATCCGTATATGTGTTCCTGCCAAGTGCTCTCACCCAGCCCCATCAACAGTAACCCATGCTAGTCCGCTCCCGGCCTACCAAGTACACTCAGAGTCTCCCGCATTCGTCATGCACACCCTTGGCTTACAGGTACCCTCACGTGTAATAATACTTGGCAACCGAGAGCCCCTATGGTTGCCCTTTGCCACATGCTGATCCAGGAGGCCAAGTGTAGGCTATCGACCGATGCCTTTTGCCGAGAACCTGCCTGAAATTTCACGCAAATTTGCCCCGGTCAGGCCGTACACACCGTATCAAAGCCAAGCCGCTCTACCACAGAGCTCACTCATGTCTACCTCGACTCCCAAGGAATGCTTGATCCGCCAAAGCCGACCTAATGAAATCATGTGTGCTCGGGCTGCAATATTGGATTTTCCCGAGAATATTCGAGCAAGTCACAAGTCCGCGCAGCTCTTCCAAGCGTCGTTTGTTCTTGGAGCGCCGAGAGCGACAATCCATCTCGGAAGTCATGTTGCCCGAGCACCTCGGCCTATCTGGCCCAACGCATAAGCGCTCGAACGCTCGTGCGTCGCTAATCAGCACCATCAAGTGGACTCGTTTTACTCCAGGCTTGGCAAAGTCAATCGGTGCTGTGCAGTTACGAAAACGGCTCATCTAAGCACGGCAGGGTGCTATCAGGCAGGGTTGTACAACATAGGCGCTATGTTGTCGTGGACAACGTGTTCCTATCTATATCGCACCAGCATGTTCCAAGACAATGCAACCCGAGTAGAATGGCCGAGACATCCACGAAGAATTCTTCGTGGAACTCTATTCTTGGCATTGTCTTGGAGAACTTTAACAGCTACTATCTTGGGATGTCCCTACTTGATAACATGTTGGATTTAAATCACACAAAAATGTACATGTAGCAATATCACTTCAATGCATACTATGATACAACACGACGACAGCAAATAATGATACTCCAATAAACAGACAACCCCAAAGACCCAAGCTGAAATCAGACATGAACACAATCACTCGCGCCCGCTACCCTCTTCGCTTGTGCTCCGTTCAGAGCTCATCGAGGTCCAGGTGCGACGAGGGGGTGCCCAATCACGAGCTTGTCGCTCAGGATATGGCTCTTGTGGGCGAGGCTGAGCATAGGGGTGTGGGCGGGTATATGCGCTGTGAGATGGCGCCTCGTAACGCTGCGGGGGCGATCCAGACGGCGAACGCGAGGATGAGCAATGGCGAATGGGTGCAGCCATGGATGGCGGGGCACGGCGTTTGGATTGAGCAGCCATCAGCGACTCTGGCGCATCGCGGGGCGATGGCAACTGGTGTGGGGACGGTGGCGAGGCCGGGCCGCCGAGTTGTGCCTGAGCCTGGGCAAGTGCAAGCGAGTGCTGCATCTGGAGTACGGTTTGTTGGAGAGTGGCAACGGCCGCGATACGCTGGTCTTCGGCGCTCTTGGCGTTTAGAAGCGCGACGAGCATGTCACGGTCGCCTTCACCCTTGGCAGAGTATGCTCCCAAGATCTCGCGGATCGTTGGAGGAGGGGCCTGAACGAAACGGTCAGCGCCGATATGTTGTTGCAAGACAGATGAACATACCTGAGACAAGGCCTGGAAAGTCGAGTCAAGCATGGACTTGGATGACGTGGGCGGGCTCATGTCACCAGTCGAGCGAGGAGGCGAAGCGTATGCGGCAGACATTGTAGCTGAAATGGTAGTACGGCTGCGGGGAGAGATGTGGCACGACAGTTACAGAGCCCAAGCTTATAAGATCTCGGGAGATCTAGCCAAGCATAGGGAAGCTTTTCTTGAGTAAACTTGGCCGAGTATTTTCGTGCTGCCAAGACATGACGCCTAGTATAGAATTGCAAATTCTCGACCGTCAAGAATAGGCATAGCTCCACGCGACCTCGGCCTTCATTTTTAGGTGTCTTCTCCCATGCCGTTTCACAAGCTGTGATGAATGTTTGTATTTTTATCTATTGCTTAGCACAAGCGGCTCTCTTCCGAGCCTGAAATTTTAATTTCACGGACAAAGAGCCAAGCTCGCGTTCCTGTTCTGCACATGCACAGCTCTTAGCCTCGGCCCTTCGCGAACGATGCCAAGTCAGTGTCGGTCTGGCCGGGCCTAGCTTGGCATCATCGACTGACCTCTGATGAGATAGCTGGGTTATATTTAGGGAGTGACCGGTTGGGTAACACAGCTGTAACACCGGCACAACATAAAAATATACTCTGCTTTTGGTCAAAGTCCTTGGCACTGGTCCTAAATTTAAGTCTGGCGTTGCGCAGTATCAATTGAGTATTCTCTCGGTTGAAATCGGCAACGCTGCATTGGTGCCTTCCCTGCAATGGTCTGCAGCCCCTATCCCATAGACTCAACTCCCGATCTATTTTTAGGTTCGATGATAAAATCGACGGCAGAATGGTCGACACGGGTTTATGCAACGCCAAGCCGGACAAGCCATTTTTACGCTTCTCGAGAACTCATTCGATTTGGACACGTCAGGATAAGCGAGCTGGTAAAATAAATTTGAAGTGTTTATAGAGGCCTTGGCGCTGACACGTCGAGATTCGCCATGCCGGTCGCAGCCCTACTTTCCGGCGGGTTCTCTCGCAGTTTGGCCGGGAGAAGTACACTTGTCACATCCCATCAATGGCGTTTCTTCGACAAAACTTCCAGTCATTGCAGAGTCAAGTGTCGTTTGTCCATCAACAATTTCCTTTTTCGGATATCACAAGGCAGCAGCGCATACATATTCTTGCGTGATCGTCCTTCTATTGACAGATATCCGAGTGCAAGAACCCAAGAACCCACCAACACCTTTTCTATGTTCCGCACGCCAAGCACGATCTCTGCAGACAGTTCAGGTTTTCACGCATGCAAAGATACACTGACTTTTGCTAAACAGATATGGTCACTATTTTTGGATACCATAACCGCGAGACTCGTCCTTGTGGCCCAAGCTCTAACATTGAACGTGCATATGGCACGGAACACCGATAAAACTCGCGCACACCAATACAGACCTTGGCGGGAAGCCTCCACGCGGATGTCATCTATTTGCGATGCGCGAAGCATGCCGCTCCAAGTCGCTTGGCGCTGAGCGGCGAGCTACTATCGCGCGGTCATAGACAACGTTCGCCATCGCAGTTGACGTGAATGCATGTGCCCAAGATTCCTACTGTGAGGGTTGTGCCCAAGCCTTATGTTCTATGGCTTGTCGTTATCCGGAGAAGAGCAAGAAAGAAGCCAGAACTGGGCGAGTACCGAAGCCTCACAAAGTGTAAGGTAAGCGATTATGTATGCGCCAATCTAGAAATCAAGATCTGGAAGCCATGGATGAGGTCAAGGCTCAAGAAATGTTTGAAACTAGAAAATGCCTGCTTGTCGGATTGCTGTATGCATGCCGAATGTCTTGCTGTTTGAATCGTATAACACCAAGGATCTAACAAAATGACCACAGATTTTGACGGAATAATAGTTATTTGATTGGGCTACTATGTGAAACAAAGCTATCGGAGAAAGTGCGCGAAGGACAAGGCAGGCGCTTTAGCACCAACACGCGGCTATGGATACAACAGAACAGGCACTTGGCCGCCAACAAAGCTCTACAGAAAGGAGTCTAGTAATGGAATGAAACCAAGCAAACAAGAATGCGATTCGAGTGGGATAACCGATTTACGCAGTGGCGACCGAGTCATCGACCGTGAACTTGAGGCGTCCGTCTTCGAGGACCTCGCAGTGCACGCTGTCCATGTTCTCGACAACATAGTGAGCACCACAGTGAGAGATCTTGTCACGGGTGTGGGAGGTGCAGACGGCGATGACGGTCGCGCCACTAGCGACACCAGCACGGATACCAGAGGGAGAGTCCTCCCAAACGACGCAGCGCTTTGGGTCGAACCCGAGGCAGTCGGCAGCCAGGATGAATGGATCGGGTGCGGGCTTGCCTGCCTTGAGGCGTTTGTCGCAAGCGGTGATAGTGACTTGCGGAGGAACAATGCCGACGCGGGACATGGCGCCATAAGCTGAAAGTAGGATATTAGACTCTGATTATATGCGTCTGAAATAGTTAAAATTCTTACCATAAGTCTTTGCACCCGAGGTAGCAACGGCGTAGCGGCCTTCAGGGATAGAGTCGATCATGCGACGAACACCAGGAAGGATGCGTACAGAGCGGTCAACAAGCTCATGCTCGGCATTCCAGGCTGCACGAACGTCCTCGGTGATTCCGTCGACAGCAGCCTCGTCCTCGAGCACAGACTCCGGGATAGAAAACCCAGCAAGCTGGTTGCGCAGCTTGGCGTCGTACGACTCCTGCTCAAAGAGCGAGGACCGGCGAGACGAGGCAGCAGAAGAGGGAGCGGTGCTGGCGGGAGTAAGAGACCCAGGAGTGGAAGCAAGAGACGATTGGTACGAGCTCGTCTTCTTGCCGTATTCGTCGGCAAAGTCGAGGATGGTGCGCTCAAAGGCTGAAACCTCGTCGTCTATGTGCTCAGACTTGATATGAGGCTTGAACTCGCGCAGGTTGTCGATCGCACGCTTGCCGTGGGTTGCAGCGATGACATGCTCGGGGTCCTGCCCGATTTCCTCAGCAACCTTGCCCCAGGCTTTCTCGACGGCAGCAATGCTGTCGACAAGGGTGCCGTCCTGATAAGTACCGGTAATGTTAGCCACATGGTGTTAATCAAAGAATTAGCATACTGACCATATCAAACAGGGCGGCATCGACGATAAACGACTGCGCAGAAGACGACATGATGTAGGAGGGTGGAAGAGTGACGAGAGTTCTATAAGAGATGACGGTGGTCTAAAGGTATGACGGCCGTATGA
>JAYRCO010000753.1:0-18106 GCA_037042815.1 Ceratobasidium papillatum
GGCAGCCTCTGAAAGGTCATACCGATGCTGTCTCCTCGGTGGCATACTCGCCTGATGGCCAATATATTGCCTCTGGATCTGAAGACAAAACCATCCATGTCTGGAGTGTACTCACAGGTCAGTTGTTAGGTCAACCACTCAAGGGCCATACCAGTGAGGTCTGCTCAGTTGCATATTCGCCCAATGGCAAGCGCATCGTTTCTGGATCCGTCGACAAAACTATACGCATCTGGGATGCGCTCACAGGCGAGGCGATAGGGCAGCCACTGGAAGGTCATACTGACTGTGTCTTCTCGGTTTCATACTCGCCCAATGGTCAAAATATTGTATCTAGCTCTGATGGGGCTATATGTATCTGGGACGCACTCACTGGACAGCTAGTAAATCATCTACTCCAGGGTTATAGCTCCATAGTTTTCTCAGCTTTATACTCTCCTGATGGCCGGCATATCGTCTCTTGTTTCAGCGACGGAAAGATTTACATCTGGGATGTGCTCACTGGTCGGCCAGTTGGTCCGCTTGAGGGGCATACCAGTAGAGTCTACTCAGTTGCATACTCGCCCGATGGCCAGCGTATCGTCTCTGGATCTAGGGACGGCACCGTCCGCATCTGGGATGCGATCACTGGCCAGCCAGTAGGACAGCCGCTTGAGGGACATACCGACCGCGTTCACACAGTTGCATATTCACCAGATGGCATGCATGTTGCCTCTGGCTCCAAGGATAACACAATTCGTGTATGGGATCTACAACCAGGCCGAGTAATCAGCGAATCGATTGAACTCCAAACTAATAGTTCCGAATCCTCACACACAACTACCCCCATTTCTAGCGCTGCATGCTCTGATGCTCATATATGTAGCTCAGCTTGTCAAGCTGACGGAAATCATAATGCATGGGCACTCAGTCGTCGTGGGTGGGTGGTTACGGATGACCACAAACTGCTAGTATGGGTCCCACCCGATTTGAGAACTCCTCTTGTTTATCCCCAAAACACAATTATTACGTCGAGCCGGTATGGTGCCTTGTACCTTGATTTTGACCATCGTCGGATCGGCGAACACTGGGCTGAGCATTTCATGCCCCTCAAGCCGTCCGTGCTACTAACCGGCTAGCTGCATACTTCTCTATTGATTAGACTTGGTTATATCACCGTCAATGTAGTTTTTGTAGATACAACTGTGTACAATTTTCAACAGTACGAGTGTCAAAGTAGAATTTGAAAGCCACTTCTGTGGATATATGCACGTCGAGGAAGTCAACAAGAAAACGAGTAATCATCTAATTGACTTATATTTAGTACTTAGATACTCTCCTAGCAGATGCAAAATCCTAACATGCTTCGGTTGAGGAAGGCGCGTCTATAATTGATCGGGACATTGCCTTAACTAAGAAGATCACATTTGTCCTTTTTTTTACAACAAATCGAGACGTTAATTCATCAGCTAGAACGTGATTGATCGGATCTTTCGATTTTCTACAATATGTTGACATTTCCCAAATCTCGCGTGTTACTAAAGCCTCGGAGCCCATGTCTGACATCGCATCTAAATTTATCACTTTCCCGGCCTGCTATTTTTAATCTTATCGTCAGAGAGCACAGCCACTGATCTCGGTTGGCATCTTGAAAGCCGATCGGTGATGTCATCATGTTCACTTGTCTTAATTTTGTTCCCGTCCACGACTGGCTTTTTGAGTATATTGACCTGCCTCACTTCCCCATGAGAGATTAATCCCGTGAGAATTTCATCCTTGTTTTCTGTCGACTATTTCTCATAGCTCTTTTCCCGGTTTGGCAGAGTAATAGCATCCTTACTAAAAACAAGACTCCGGCTAATTATGCCGTAGCCGAGAGAAGCATAAAGTTGGCAAACACCCTCGGGGCGACGGCTCGATCAGTGAGATTTTCCTCGTCATCTCTTAACTCCGCCTCTTGGCGTATATTCCGACTTTGGCTACACGGCCCGTCCATTTCGTCGACGGATCTTAACACCGGGCGCCGTCTGCTCACCACACATTTCTGACAACTACAGGCTCACATATGCCGATACCTCGGCCCTCAGCCATGCGCAAGATATATAAATATGAAGCCCCAAGAGGCTAGCTCCTCTCACCACTAGCTTTACATTCGCATTCGCACTCGCATCTTAGATCTTGTTATTCAAAGAACCAAACTACTCTAGAACTTATATTCTACTATGACAGCACCGTCCTCAACCTTCGTCCTGCCTCCTACCGACGGCTCTCTTGCCCTCAACCGCCTCGTCGATTTTCACCTTGAACACAACCCTCGTCATCCATGGGTTGTGCTCTCCGCCACAGACATCCAACCGGAGATTATCGTGACGTATGAGCAGCTCGGACACGCCGTGCACCGCGCTGCGCACATTATCAATCCGAACGCGTCCATCCCGGAAGGCACAAAAGTTGGAATACTCGCTGCGGCGGACACCGTTGTCTACCTTGCACTCATCCTTGGCGCTCTACGCGCCGGCCTCATCGTACGTAGCTATAATATTAATATGTAGAATTATACTAAGATAGTGACTGTTGTTTCAGCCATTTCCGATATCCCCTCGTACCCAAATTGCTGGCATCACGCACCTACTCACTACGGCCAATACACCATACGCTATCATTGGCGGTAGCCCGACAATCATCGAACTCGGTAACAGTGTTACTACTTCGCTCGAGACCCCTTTGAATATCATTGCTCTCCCCACCTTTGCCGAGCTCTATCCCGAGTTGGTCAAAGTTGACGCTTCCCGGTTCCTGCTATTCCCCGAGGTGAAACCTACAGGAGATGATTCGACGGTGATTATTATACACAGCTCTGGTTCGACAGGACTCCCTCGGCCCGTACCATTTCATCAGAAGGGGGTTCTGTGCAATGTGGTGCAGCAGCGTAAGCCATACACCCCACTCCTTTTTCAATAACCTCACTGATTTATAAATAAATATAGCTGCTATTTGGGAAGCCGGTGAGGCGGGCGAACGCGTTGCACTCATGGCACTTCCTACTTTTCACGCCATGGTATGTCTCTATCATGATTCCTTTCGCTACAACTAATTTCGTTTTGCCTCATTAGGGATACATTCTTCAATGCCTGGGGCCTCTCTTCACAGGCTACGTCCCTGTATTATTCGCTCCAAGTTCTCCACCCGCAATGCCGACCGCGGAGCTAATTATGGAAACCATGGTCCGCTCGGGCTGTACATTCTTATTTACGGTTCCAGCGTTCCTAGAGGTAAGTTGTTTTCGTTCTCGTACCAAGTCATGTTGGCTGAATCGTTCCTGCTAATAGAGCTGGGCAAAAGACGATGAGGCGATAAAAGAATTGAAGAAATTGAGGGGTATCGTGAGTGTGGCTATGTTTCGAGCCTTGGGCACACACTGAAATGTGTCGTAGATGTATGCTGGCGGTCCACTCGCACAGTGGATTGGAGATAAACTCACCGGTCTAGGGGTCCCCGTTTATGCCCTATATGGATCGACCGAAGCAGGATGTGTCACGTTCTTCAACCCGTCGAAACGTTCTCCATCCGACTGGGTATATGTGGAGTTCTGTGACAGCGTGGATGCACGATTTGTAGAACAACATGATTCGGAAGGAACGTGCGAGCTGATTTTCGTGGTACGCTTCAATCGCTTCCAATGATTTAAGAAGCCGATACTCATTTGAATCTCAGGAAAGCGAAACACATAAACCCTTTGTTTTTCACTACGAGATGGATGGCAAACGCGCGTATGAGACGAAAGATTTGCTAATACGGCATCCCTCGAAGGAGGGATTATGGAAAATGTTCGTGCTTTCAGTCCAAGCAGTTCTCTTGCTTACTGACGTTTGAATTGGGCAGTGTCGGGCGCTTGGACGACCAAATCATCCTACTCAATGGAGAGAAGACGAATCCAGGCCCGATGGGTAAGTGTTCCAACGATTTTATTAGGGCTATACAGATTTCTGACTGCGATTTTATATTGCAGAGGCTGAAATTCGTAAAAGTCCAGTTGTACAGTTTGCAGCGATGTTCGGGCGAGAGCGAAACCAAACCGGAGTGCTCATCGAGTTGACACCTGCCGCTCAACCTCGGAGCGTGGATTCAGCTGGGCGTACTAAACTAATCGAAGAGATTTGGTGAGTCAGCATTGGAATTCTCATAGGTTCATGACATCTGATCGTCTATTTGGCAGGCCATATGTCGAGAAAGCCAATGCCACTTCGCCCTCTCATTCTCGTCTCGACAAGTCGACTATCATATTTACTCACCCGGATCGACCACTTCCGCGCACACCCAAAGGAACGGTTCCACGTGCTGCAGCTATCAAGGCATACAAAGAAGATATTGACTCGATGTATGCGTCAATCGAAAAGGGCGGTGATGAAGACGTCGTCGGACCAGTAGACTGGGCGGAAGCGGGCGCAACCAAATGGCTGAAGGAACGCGTCGAAGAGCTGATGGGCCGAAACGTGAACGTCGAGGGTGATCTCTTCCAGCAAGGGCTGGATAGGTGAGCTAATCGCGATCCAAAACCCGATACGGTTGCTTAAACTATTAATTAATAGTTTGACTGCGACTCTGCTATCCCGGACGCTCAAAAGCGCGCTACATGGTGCTACCGACCCCAATATCCAGAGCATTGGAGACAAAATCACCCAGCAGACGATATTCGCCAAACCTTCTATCCAGCAGCTTGTTCAACACATCACCAGTCTTTCGTCTGGGTCTCAATATACCGACCCAGCTGCGCTTCGCAAAGCCGCCCTCGGAGTCATCAAGACGATGATCGATCGGCATACACCCAACCGACCCTCCAAGGTTCCACAGCTCCTTCGCCCGGCAACTGAGCATATCGTTCTTACTGGCACTACCGGAGCTCTCGGATCTCACCTACTCGCACAGCTCCTCCAGAACGACAAAGTGGAGCGCGTGTGGGCGTTGAATCGCAAGTCTAGGGGCGGTGATGGGATGAAACGACAGCGAGCGTCATTTGAGGACAAGAAACTGGACGTGCAGCTACTAGAAAGCCATAAGTTGGTATTTCTAGAGGCCGAGCTGACGGATGTAAAGCTTGGGCTGGAGAGCGACGTTTTGGAACAGGTACGCGAAAGACTTAGATATGTTATTATTCCCTTGTAGCTCACGGACTGGGTTGTAGATTCGAGCCTCGGCAACTGCTATCATCCATGTACGTCAATCTATCTGATGATCAGGGTTCTAAAACTAATTTTAAGATTTCAGAACGCGTGGCAGGTCAACTTCAATCTCAGCCTTCAGTCTTTCGAGTCGAACATCATGGGCGCCGAGAACCTGATTAATCTCGCCTTCAACTCAGTATATCGCCCCCGCGTCCTCTTTACGTCGTCGATTTCTGCTGCTGGAATTGGCGAGCCCGGTATGAGTTTACCCGAAGAGTACATTCAACTCGAGGATGTCGCCACCGGGTTCGGATATGGAGAAAGCAAGTTTGTTACCGAAAAGGTAAAAGCCTGCTGCAGCATCTTTGATTCGTATACCAGATTGCTAAATCTTTGAATTCCAGATGCTCGAGTCTGCTCAATCCTCTGGGCTGGAGACGTGTGTAGTGCGTCTGGGACAGCTCACAGGAGACAAATTGAGTGGATCATGGTCACCGTCGGATTGGGTCCCCTCGTTTATCGCCTCTTCGCTTTCTGTTGGATGTTTGCCGGATGCTGTTGGGGTAAGTTTGGCTTCGTCTTGCTGTTTGTTGCCTATATGCGGGTCTGACGCCTACCTCTAGAGCATCTCATGGATCCCGCTGGACATCGCCGCCACAACCATCATCGATACATGCTTATTTCACGAAGCTTTACTACCACCCGTGATCCACTGCGCACACCCTCGCCCGATCCCGTGGTCAGAAGCTATGGTCATGTTCGCGCATGTATGCGAGGCTAAACGTGGAAAGTCGCTAGCTATCGTGCCATTCGCTGAATGGAACATCGCGGTTGCTTCAGCAGCTTCCGTAGTTAGCTCCGCGGACGAATCCTTCAAGCAGTACCCGAGTACAAAGATTCAGAGCACGTTCGAGGGAATGATGCAGGCTGACGAACAGGTGCGACGAGCGGATGCTCTTCTTGTGAGCGAAAGGTTCGAAGCTGGAGGAATGGCTCGGATGAGTACGAAGAAAGCGGAGGCTTTGAGTGAAACATTGAGAGTGGCTGAGCCGCTAGGTCGAGATCACATCGAGATGTGGGTTGCGTATTGGGAGAAACAGGGATTGTTTGTATAGCTGGTGCTCTTAATCGATTGTATGATACATTATAGACACGTTGGATAGCTTTCGTGTATTTAAATAGATTTCTTAGCCTAGTATTAAACCCACTATATTAGCGCTAATAAAACCACCACCCACAGTATTCATCTCTGGTTTGATATCGATACCATTCATGAGCACTAAGTGAAAGGTTTTGAGCTTAGTCCTTCTACACCTTCATGCAGCCACTGTGTTATGAGCGTTCCGTAGTAACGCGTTAAAACAAAACTACTGATGGCTTGAAGCTTAGTCTATGTGACTCAAACGTCTCTAGATGCCAGTGGCTACAGTAAGTCCATGTCTGGGCTCAAGAACTCGATAGATTCATCGAGACTTCCGGTTTCTTTGGGGATAACAACACAAACGACGCAAGCCGGATGGCGGATTAAGAGGTGTCCATTGCAACTTTGAGGATCCTAGTGGCGGGAAAGCGGTGTTCATAAATTACGCTTGGCGAGCACTCAATATTAAGTACTAAACACCGCATCAATCACTGTTGTAGCATCTTCGTGTTGTGTATTTGCTCTTGTTCTATCTATGGCTATGACATCTTATTTAGCTGTTAGGCGCTTACGCGCAGACCTCAACTTAGTTTCAGCTTCTTATGATATCGCTGAGTTGTACGGTTCATGATCACTGACTTCACGCGGGGTTTCAAATCAATATTCACAACTATATGCAAGAACCGACCTTCATGTTCACCGCGCTGGCAATTTCAAGCGGATCATTTCTTGGGTCTCACTTGAATGATAGGCTCTCTAATGTAGCTCAAGGCGTGATACCATATTGGACAACAAAGGCGTCAAAATTTTCGTTGGGGACGTTTTCGGATGGGCGAGTGTCAGGTTTACATTCGTGCTACGAGTACTGGCTAAATTCTGGGCCCCATAGATCTGTTTGCCGAATAGGAGTTTTGGTGGGATTAGCTGGGCATACGAGCTCATGCAAATGCCAGAAACGATGCCACCCAGAACACACGTGAATGTTCAAAAAGCTGCGTAACGAAGAGGTAAATTCATTAACGCGCTCATCAGTTGCCTACACAATGTAAACAACCTAATCTTGAGTATGTTTCGCATACACCCGAGAGGCAATCATACATCTTTAAGCATAACACTCTGCTGGTATGAAATTCTCTCTGGTCTACACTCAAGCTTATGTGACTCAGATGTTTCTAGCTGCCAGTGGCT
The DNA here is from genome assembly GCA_037042815.1 of Ceratobasidium papillatum. NCBI lineage: Eukaryota > Fungi > Basidiomycota > Agaricomycetes > Cantharellales > Ceratobasidiaceae > Ceratobasidium > Ceratobasidium papillatum. The sequence continues at coordinate 7,468 of JAYRCO010000753.1, forward strand.
ATGTACCAAGGGATAATATTGTCAGACTAAAGGAGAGTGTTGAAAACAAGTTGAAGCTTCACTTACGCGCGTTGGCAGGATGGGCCACAATATACGGCTTTATCGCATTCTCCACATGTATAGCCAGTCGCCCAATATCTTGTGGAGATCGTTGGAGCACAGCATCGGGGATACCTGCAGGCTTGAACTTCATCTTCTCCATTTGCCAACGATGATTCAAGTCTAGCCCAAGCATGGTGCATATTGGATAGGCACCGGATTTCATCGCCACTTAATTGGCCCCGAGAGTCAGATGGCTCTGTTCCCATCAGGAGCTCCAAATAAGCTACAATTCTACCACATTCAAGCCTAGACTCGTGGAAATATTTGGGAGCAACAGAAATGGATTGTTCGAAAACGCCTTTCATTCCTGAAATCTTTTTGATGGTTTTATTCATCAGACTCAAGCCCCGAGACCCAGTCGCTAGTCAGATATCTAAGCACGCATGTCTTATCAAATGATACAAATAGTAGGCTCACCTTCGTTTCTGAATAATAGCGTGGCGCGCCCGCCCAAACTTATTACGTCACCACATATCAATACGTGAGCAAGCAATTTCTGTTCGTCTTGAGTGGAAACTCGAATCGCTTGAATTTTCCTATTAAGAGTACGCATATATGGTGTCATCATTTGTTCTTCAGGTCGACTACATCACTATGATATACATACCTGAGCATCGTGAAATTAAAGCAAGCAAAATCGTTCAATGCGATGTAAACACTTGGATCCGCACTGTCGTGTTGCTCCAGAAACAGCCACAGAGCTTGAATGGTACCGGAGACAAGACTAAGAAGGTCTTGAAAAGATATGGCTTCGAGGGTGGACCCGGACATACGAAGCACAAAGCGAGCCAGATGAACGGACACATCAATAGGTACTGCCCCGACTTGCTTGCTCTGATTCCATGTTTGAACTTGATTGACGTATGCCCGAGCAAGCATTTGGCTGTCGTCAGAGCTGATGAACCGGTTTTCTTTCCATAGTTCTTTATCTTCGGCGGCAATAGAAAAAATACGTGGCAAGATCTGTTTGTCTTGCCTCGATCCAAATAGATAAACTCGGCATGCTAGGTCTCGAAGATACGACAGGCTCCTATGATGTTCATAATGAGGCAAGTTTTGAGGATTGAGAATGCGCATCCCTAGGAAACTTATTTACCTCTTTCGGCATATGCCTTGAGGTAATAGTTCCAGTAGAGCGAGGAGCAGCAGTGAAAATCCAGGAAGGAGCCCACCTGAATATAGTATCAACAGCGAGACTCTATCTTGCCAGATGAGCCCAACAAGGAAAGTAATCATAAAGCCTGAGGTGGTTGACTCTGGGTCGAAGATGGCGTTATTAAGCTCCGTATAAAATTCCATGTGTGAGTCGCTCATTTGTATCCCTTCCGCCGTATGAACAAGGGCCATGGATGCCATTATTCGAGACATATCGGGCCAGTTTGTCTCAGCAGGCAAGTGTTCAAGCAGGCTATCAAGGTTATTTGTCTCCCTTAGGGTAGCAAGACATATCAGGTGCGTCGTGTAGCGAATTAATAAAAATCCGTAATAGTGAGCGAAAAGCTATCAAAGATAAAGAAGATCACGATGAGGGATTGACAAAGCTGCTCAGTATCGTATCTAAGCCACTCTAGTCACTCAGTACCTACGTTGCCTTCGTGTAGACCAATGTATCTCAGAACTATCTGCATTATGTCGTCCATTTCGATACGCTCTGTAATTGAACTGTGCCTCGGATCACACGACCATAGTAGCCGCTTCAAGATGGATATATGTATGATACCCCCATTTTCGTCAGCAAACGCGATTACTTCATCGGTGGACATGATTTCTGACGAATGAGGGTCACACTCGTGTTGCGAGTACGAATGAAACTCTGGACCCCAGATTTTAACACTTTGCTGGGGAGGAGACATTGAAAGCAAGGTAAAATTCAAGCTGTTATCCGTGTTCAGGCTGATTTGATAGCAGGGTATAATGGTGTGAGTGTAAAACGGTCCGCGAGGTGGTGGTGCTTGACAGGCCTAGCGCGTTGTTTATTATCGTTTGGCTCAGTTGATACGTTCCAGCCTAGGCGTGCTTAATTACGTCCACCATGCATACTCTCAACCAAATCCCTCCTGAAGTCTATGGAAACACCTAATAAATACGCAAGAATATATATATAACGGTATATTTCTTCATGCGAAATATCAAACACAAACAACGCCCCCTACTTTGTTGTTGCCGCAGTAGGTCTTCGCTCCATTCATGATACACATCCAACAGAATGCTGAGCGCGTTCCGCGCACGTACACGAAAAAGATTGTTTTGTCCACTCGTAAAGAGTATAAGAAGTTATTTCGTACTAGTTTCAGCGCCAAGGTACTAGATCCGTCGTGCATTAGACCATGCAGATAAGCGAGAAGAAAAACAGAGACGTACCGGGAAGAACTTGTGCAGAAACTCGTACTTGACGAGTGTAAACCCAAACTGAGGACTGCTCCGTACAGCATGTGTGATACCACCCTTGAAGAATGTTTTGAGCCTTTCTTCCCATACTACGATGCAACCCGTTCGTCGTTACACGAGTGAAATAGTCACAAAATGAACGCACTGACTTTCGCAAACGCATCCATGATGCTCTTCTAAGATATCTGCCATGTTCGCACCTCAACCTGGAGTCACATCTATGGATAAGTTGGCCGAACATAAGCAAACATCTCATTCGGTTAGACCGCGAGAGTCGCCAGATACGCCACAGGCATACCCCTACCACTATATGTCAGCTTACACCCAAGCAAGAGCATAGATAAACTACATACGCAATGCCCGTGCTCGGAAGCATCTCCGAACCCAATCTTCTCCCCAGAATATCCCTCATAAAACATCCTCTTCTTCAGATGTGTATACGCAGGGAAGTAGATGGTTGGGAACGGGGTGTAACGGAGAAAACATGCCAATATACCCCTTTGGAGACCAAATAAGTTGAATAAAAGAACGATACAGACCACATCACGGAAGACAGTGCTTTCGATTTTAGCGGCCTCGCCCTTGACTTGAATGCGACTCTCTTTTTGCTCAGAGCGCGCCATCTCAGATCCAGGGCCTCAGAAAAGTGTGAGAGGGAAAGAAAGTAATGAGCACCTGCTCCTCGCGAGGCGAAATGGAATGCCTCAATAGGTGAGGAGAGTTCGCATCGGGTTGTTTTGGATGCCTGGTCAAGTAGGTCTGGTGGATTCGGTCGTTTTGTAACAGCGACTACATTTTATATTCTCCTTGTAAGGTCAAAAGTCAGAACATAATTATAAAAAGGTGGATATGGGGCTTACCGCTTGTCCATGTGTTACATGTACGATGTTAGATATGGGATTGAATGCCCCACGCTGGGTGGTATTCTAGAACGCGACACCCTCCGGGGAGAACACCTTCCGTTCCAGCGCATCGCTGGATGGCTTATGCCTAGCAAGTTCCTACAGAAACACGGAATTGTGAAGCCAACTTTTGACCAAACACAGAAGTGTACGAACCACCTCAAATTCCTTGAACTGCTCTAGCCAAAGAAACACATCATTCGAACCGAAATGCTTGAACACCTGTCTGAGATATTTCTCCTATAGGCCCTTCATTGATCGGACAAACCCATGGTCTGACGGTCATGACAAATGAGTACTCAAATGATTGCGGGAAAGATCATAAACACCTTCCCCATCTCGTTTCTCCAACTGGAGCTCGTCGCAGTCACTAAACAACCCAATAAATGTCTGCGACGAGATTTGATCGAGATGTACTCACCAGCTGAAGCGAAAAGGAAGACAATTAGACCAAGATTGACAGAGACTATGCTTATCAACTCGTCAAACGTCATTGCACCGCTGCGATCGCTATGAGCCCTAATAATGAAAAACGTGTCTAGCCAAAGTCCTTCTAGGCTGATGCAGACCCGACCGACTTACGCGCTAAAGTGCGGGGTGTAAACCAATAGCCACCGCCTGGTCACTTGCTAAATCATCGTCTCAAGATCACAAAGTTCTCTCGTGATGCGAGCCTTGGATGCGCTGCAGGTACGCAATGCAAAATCTCAATGTATTCTTGACGGATCCGAGACGTGACATTGATGAGTCCCTTTTTGTCGAGGAATCTGGATGGAAGTTAGCAATAGTGTAGATATCTACGGTCCGGATACTCACTTTTGTCCTTCAATAACCTTTCAATACGCGTCCAAATCCCTCTTATACCTCCCAACCTCCAACTCACCTACCGGGCCATGGTATATTCAATCGGTATATTTCGCAACAGACACTAACACGCCATTAAACAAATAATCACAGTATCTTCAGCGTTGAGTGGTTATGCTGGCGCACAAGGCGAGGAAAAAGACAGAGCATCAGTCTGATCGGAGGGTAGGGCCTTTGCCCACGTGATAAATCTGTGTATATAAACACAGCGAAACCTCGTGCCCGACATCAGCTGCATGTGGCTTGCGTGCGTTGGCGGTTGCTTTCATCCACGTCGGCATACACTTAAATTCTGCTCTCCAAAATATCGGAAAGGTTGCTATCTACCACTACAATGACTACTAGATTTCGGACAAAGCTTAAATCACGAATCAAGCACCTATTGCGCTCCACAAACTCCCAGCCTCTGGATCAAGAGGCGAACGATCCAACCCGACCTCAAATCGTTCTTGAAATCTCTGAAAATAGGTTGAGAACCACCCAACCGATCGATTATCCCCTCTCGCTGTCCAACATCGATCTCCCGGACACGTCCACGGCTCCTGTCAGGTCACCCCCAGCAGAAACATATTTCACTCAAACCCTATCCGTCCTAGACTTACCGATTGATCAAAACAATGAGCATGAAGGTTGGAACAAACTCAGGCTGTTTTCGGACGTCCTCAACAACGACGCCGGCAGGTGGGGGCTACTCAAGGAGGCAATTGACGTCCTGGTCTCATTTATTAGTGTTTTCGAGGCAAGTACAATATTTTTGCATATCGAGTATCCCCCAAGCTTATGTGAGTAATGTTTATGATTAGACCTTATCCGGGAACCGCAAAGACTATCATGAGCTCAAGGTACAGCTCAACGCGCTGTTTGGCGACCTTTGCGAACATTTCGCAACGACTCCACCTTTCACGATTACTCAAAGTATAACAAATTTAGAATGGTAGGTACTACATACCACTCAATGTTTTATTGCTCCCTTTGACTGTTGGAGATAGGAGCATAAAGCGAGAGACGCGATTAATCGAAGATAATAAACAACAAATCGGAACTGGTCCATGCGAAGACGCTCAGCAAGGTCCTGAAGAGGTACTTGAACGTTATAAACATATCCAAGAATCACTTCAGAGACTCGCTGTAGGTGCTTGTTTCATGCGGTCATCCATCTGATTCTTATACACCCGAAGCGTAACACAAACCCTGATCTATGGGGGACCGCCGATGAGATGTTAATTGTGCGCTATGAAAACCATCCGCAGAACCTTCCTCGAACTCACTCAAACGCTCATTGTAGGAGACTCGCTTATGTGGTTTGCCCAACTCGTCTGCTGCCTGCTACGACTCCTCTGATTTGTCCAGTCTTCGCCGATACGGATGCACTCCGAACACTCGCATTGAGGTCTTGGAGCAGTTATCTAACTGGGCCTACGATCCTATGGGCCGGAAGATATGCTGGCTGAATGGAATGGCTGGAACTGGCAAAACTACGATTGCGCATAGCTTTTGTGAACTGCTTCGAGCGAAACAAAGGCTGGCCGCCAGCTTCTTCTGTTCTCGGCAGTTGCCGGAGTGTTGTGATGCGAACCGGATTGTGCCTAGTATTGCATACCAACTTTCCTGTTTCTCTCGACCGTTCAGGCATGCTATTTCTTCCGTACTAGAGACGAATCCAGATGTGTACAACCAGTCAATATCCGGACAATTCAAGCAGCTTGTTGTTCGACCGGTGGACCAGGTTAAGGATGCACTCCCGACGAATCTCGTTGTCATCATTGACGCGCTCGACGAGTGCGTTGTTGAAACAGGTCTTCATGATATTCTGGACGTTCTACTCTCACATGCACACAAACTTCCTATCGCCTTTTTGGTCACTAGCCGTCCCGGCGCAAACATACTGAACCGCATGCGCAGTGAACAGGGCGAGAGCGTAAAAATTGAGATGCGTCTGCATGAAATTGAACATTCAGTCGTACAGCGAGACATTCAAACCTTTCTACATGCTTTCCTCGGGGCACATCTGCTGCTCTCTCCAGCAGATCTCGATACTCTCCTTGAACGATCGGGGGGGTCATTCATATACGCTGCTACTGTTGTTCGCTATGTCGTAGGAAATAACTTCGCGAGGAAGGATTCACGACTTGCGGAAGTCCTCAGGGCTCCTGGGCGTTTGGATGGATACATGGATTCACTATACACATTAATACTACAAACCGCATTCAACGATCCAGTGCTAACTCGTTCAGATGAGGTTGGAATGCTCAAGGTTCTTCATACTGTCGTGTGTGTACGCGCGCCAGTCTCTTTAGAAACCATGGCTATTCTTCTAGGACTCGACAGCGGGTCGGTGTATTCCGTCCTAGTACCATTTTTTTCGGTACTACAGATTTCAGGTTCAAATAACATTGTCACAACATTCCACGAGTCATTTCCCAACTATTTGTTTGACGTAGCACGCTCTGGCATATTCCATTGCAATGCAGAGGACCATCACACGCGTCTAGTGCGATTGTGCTTCGACCAGATCAGCATCCCAAATCCACCTTTCAACATCTGTCAGCTCAAATCGTCATGTGTGTTCGACAAGGATATACCTGGACTAGATGAAATAGTCGAGAAATCTATCACAGGAGCGCTGTTGTATGCGTGCCGCTACTGGGGCGTTCATTTGAGGCTAGCAAATTATAGCCAAGAGCTAGCTAGCATGCTTCATCGTTTTCTGTCCACACGCCTATTAATGTGGGCAGAAGTAATGAACATAAAAGGATACATAAACGATGGGGTGAAATTGATGGATGATTTGAAAGAATGGTCGCGAGTAGGTGCTTGGCCTATGTGCGTTACTATGTGACTGACGACTGAAGATTAGGCCGTTGAGGACCTGGATCACAACTTCCGAGCATTGATTGAAGATTCACGGAAGTTTATAGCATACTGCGCATCAACCCCGGTGCAGTTTAGCACTCCGCACATCTATGTGTCAGCTCTTTCATTCTGGCCTGCAAGTAGCCCGCTTGGGAAAATCTACGTACAGAGATCTCCACATTTGATTGGAGAGTTGTGTACATCTAGGAGAGTGCGGAAGATAACAGCAGGAGCTATAATTGATACTCAGCTGGACTTGCACTGCCTAGCATACTCCCCTGATGGTAAATATATTGTGTCCGGTTGTGAGGACACCACTGTCCGCATCTGGAATGCACATACTGGCCAGCTAATAGATAAACCACTTGAGGGCCATGCCGATGTTGTGTCCTTGGTCTCATACTCGCCTGACGGCAAGCATATTGTCTCTAGCTCAGATGATGGGGCCATCTACATCTGGGAGGCGCTGACCGGTCAACCAACCAGCCCACCCCTCAGGGGCCCTACCCCAAATATCAGTTCGATTTCAAACTCGCCCAACGGAAAACACGTTGCCTCTGGATCTTGGGATAATGCCATTCACATTTTGGATGTTATTACTGGTCGACCAGTAGGTCAACCACTAAAGAGTCACACAGCCTCCATATCTTCAATTGCATACTCCCCAGACTGTCAGTATATTGTCTCTGGCTCTCACGACACGACTATCCGTATATGGGATGCAAGCACTGGTCAGCCTATAGGCCAGCAGTTTGAAGGGCATACACAGGCTGTCACCTCGGTTGTGTACTCACCAAGTGGCAAGCACATTGCCTCTGGCTCCTATGACGGGACTATCAGAATCTGGGATGTGCTGACTGGTCAGCTAGTAGTTCAGCCGCTTGGGGGGCATACTGGCCGGGTTAACTCTGTTGCATATTCCCCAGATGGAAAATACATTGCCTATACCTCTCACAACAACACTATCAGGATCTGGGATGTGCTTAGCGATCAACCAATAGATCAACTGCAAGCTGATGGTCATGGCATGAGTGTCGGCTTGAGTGTGAACTCGCCTAATGGCAAAGATATTGCCTTCAGCACAATCCCTTTCTGGGACTCACAGCTGCATCAAGTAGTTGATAAGTTAGTTCCGTTTCAAATCAACTGTAACAACCCTTTGCTCATTATTGCTCCTGCTTCTAGTCCCAAGGATTTTGAGACTCATATATGTAGCTCCGCCTGTCAAATCGATGGGAACCATAAGATCTGGACACTCGACGAGAACGGATGGGTAGTAGTCGACGGCTGGAAGCTTCTTGTATGGGTTCCTTATGAATTCTGGGGTGTACTTGTTTGGCCGCAGAACATAATTCCAACGTCCAGTCAATATGGCGCCTTGTACCTGGACTTTGATCGTCGCCGAATTGGCGAGCATTGGGCTGAGCATTTCATGCCGCTCGTATCGAATGATCTGTTGGAGGGCTAGCCCCATTCTTCCTTGTCAATAAAGTTTGGTTGTGTAACTATCGATGTAATTCTTATTACTGTTATAGTACCGGACAGTTACAAATAGCACCATTCCAAGCAAGGTTTGTGACTTTCAACTGAAGCAGACAACACCCATAAGCAGCCCTGGTGACCCTGAGCTGTCAGAGCACTCGACGACTTGTAGCCCGAGAACAAAGCCATTTTTGACCAAATTTCTGTAAACAAGTTGTAGATATGCTATGTATATACACCGATATGTGCTTTTTTTAGTGGTTCTATAGTCTGTTGTGGCCCTACTAGGCTATCAGTTGTCATCTAGCTCAGGGCCAGCCTATGATCGCACAGCCACCTGCCGCTTGTCCAGAACATTGACAGGAACTGCGGCTGGCCGCCGTTATTTTCTGCTACAGATGGCTTCGTTGAGATCCTAGCCTAGATTACACTACAAACTGGCTTGCAACGAGCCTATATGTTGTGTGTGAGCCTTGCAATTGCGCAGAGGCTCAAACAGTGTTGTTAACAGCCCCACCAACCCCGGGGTTTATCAAAGTCCGTCGGTGGAGCCAACGCGTCGGAAAAAAAGTTTGTTCGTCGCCAACGGTTTGAAATAAGATAACTATATGTGTCATATATCTGGTTTGAGAAAGTATCTTTTGCTCCAACAATCCTACCAGTCCCTACATCCGCGTCATCGACGAACCAACGCTAGCGTTGGTGTTCATTAGTCATCGACAAACGGCAGCCAACGAACGTTCGAATGGGTCGGCAAGTTCGTGGGGTTCTTAACGACACTAGAGACGGAAGATCAACGAAACACGTGATTCTATATACATTCAGAACACACGTGATAATACCCCTATCGGGCGGCTCCACCGCCCAACAGCTAACCTGATCACTCGGGAGCTCTAAATATTTTCACTGGGTTAAACTCTGCCCTGAAATTGGATTTAACCATGATAATTTGCCTAAAGAGTATTGGAAAACAACAAGTGCACACTCTACTCATAAGATAGCTCTTGTCCGAGAAGAACTCCTCTCTTTTTTGGGAGTCCGTAGGTTAGTGGAAAGCTTGAAGTAAGTTTTACGGCTGAAAATACTTTACGAAACCTGACGGGGCTCGGGGCCCTTCACACGACCCAAAACGCTCGTACGCAATCGGTATTTTCAGCGAGCACGTACAAGCACGGGTCACGAGTGCTCGTGCGTGCTCGCCGAAAATACCGATTACACATGAGCACTAGAGCACTTGTGAGTCCGGGCTGATTTTGCGCACGATTGAACTCTCTCCTACAAAGGCCTTTTGGCGGTGGAGACGGGGGAAATGGGGCATGTATTTCTGTAGCTAGTGGAGGCCGAGCGCAGCAGGCGGATTGTTGACGGTATTAGTAGCTCCTCTCAGGCGTAGTATACGGAAGGTGCGGCCGATTCAGATCTGAGAGCCATAGGTGGCAGTGAGGGTGATGGAAAACGACATGGGTCGAGGTGCTCAAGGCGAGGACAGGGTGGCCAGGGTACCCCCTAGTGCCCTTGGTCCAGCGGTTGTGGTGTATATCTGTAAACTATGGTATGAGTGTATATTTGTGATTTGATGTCATATTGCCTTGTACAGCAGAAAGTTAAAGTATTAATTCAGCCTCATGAATTCTTGGACTCTCCCAGAGTAGCACATTGACACCGGCCTTTGCTTTGGCCAGTTCGGCAGGGCCAAGGTGTACATGTAGGAAGTACTACGTGAAGCTGGGCTAGACGCAAACATATTGGCAAATTCATGAGCATCTTTTAGCAGCTCTCGCACTTCTACGATGTTCTGCATGCACTACCTGTGGTTAGCATATATACACGTATTAATAATGCTTATACTTACCGCGATCTGACCTCTTATTCGGTAGAGTGCTGGAACTCCCTCCGACTGTAAATGTCCTGTTAGGTTCATCACTTCCATCCAAAGCAATAATTTTGTGGATAGAACGCGATGGAGATCTTCAAAGAGGTGTTTTGATTGTCACGACCAAGTGAATATAGATGTAAACAAGAATAGAATTGATCCTAAAGACAGGAGG
>JAYRCO010000754.1:0-18036 GCA_037042815.1 Ceratobasidium papillatum
ATGACATGTTATGCGTTATGCCACTACCGTCCAATCCCCGTATTGCATGCACCAGATGTGTGCATCCAAAGTTCTTCTTCTACAACACCACCTTGCCACTCTGGTGAATGGGTTAGCAAGGTCTCGTGTTGTTGAGAGCGCATACTCACTGTAAAGATCGTGAAGCCATTTTTTGAGTACTCTCCTTTCGTCTTCCAAATTCATTTGCCGGGGAGGTAACACAGGAGCAGAAACCGGATCATGAGGACAAGGCCGGGGTATTAGGGTTGTGGAATGGTCGGGGTTCCCTGCAATGATTTGTGCTATGATATCTGCAGGATTTAGCCCTGTAGCAGAGATCTGTACCGGGTCTCAGTTGAAATACCATGTCGACGTGGATTACGCTCACCGGCCGTGGTCCCATGCGTGCAATAGTTATCGCTATGCAAACAACGTTGGGTGGGGAAGGAGACGGGAGTTACGAGTGAAACATCATTAACTCAATGTAAGGTCACGTGCCAATTGAAATACTCAGCGGGGGACCCACCCTGGCTATGTGACAATTGCTCTGAACACGTCCAACACACCTGCCGCAGATCATCGCCACTCAACCTCACAGGCATCTTAGAACTGGTGCGCCCCGTTGAGTCTACAGCCGCCTGGACCGATTCACTCTCGGCTATAGCTTCTTGACCAATTGTTGCGACCACTTTGCGCGCAGCGAAGATCCTTCGCACCTGTGCGGCTAGGCTCCCGTTCGGACAACCAGGCACGTTCTCATGACCATTTGTCTGCATGAGGCAGCCGGAGCGGCCTTCATGGTGCATTCTCTTACTTGTCACTCCCGCGCCCCTTGAATTCAAGGAAAACCCTCTCTGCTGTCATCCAGTAGCTGTCGCATTCGAATCCCTTCACAAAAGTTCTGTGACTGTTTTCAAGTTCTAATTTCAACCCCTTGCTTGTCCCTCTGCGCACTGCTATCATCTGTTACGTTTTGGTCCTCTGCTTGTCCCTTCGCTTTGGCTAGAAGGTCTCTTTCTTATGTTTCATCTTTTTTTCCTTCTTCCCTTCCTGCCTCGATTGCTGGGTCCTCTTTGAGCTATTTAGCCTTTTTTTTTCCTGTATGCAAAGAAAAAAATTAAGTGGCTTGTGCTCTACGATAATCGGAGTCTCTGGGCTGGCCGGACGCAAAAGAGTTTGCACGCTCGTTTCCACAGCCTGATGCTGCAGCATGGCTCGAGCACCTAACTGATATCATTCGGTACACCTCTCTGAGCTGTACGAAGCAGGTCTATTATAGGCAGTTCCGAGCTAAGGGTCGTGGCTTTTAACGACATTTTTGCCCTGAGAGATGTGTTTTCCTGCCTTATTGTGAAAAGTCTCAAACCTTTGTGGTGATGATAGGTGTGGCTGATTGACTGCCTCGAATACTCGGCTGCCGCAAAGCATACACTTTGTCCAAAGCCCAAGACCAGAATGAATGTTTGAAAAAGTGTGCTTGCAAATACGCAAAGTTGCGTTGGGGTTGAACCATTAAGTTGTCATTGGCGTCTCGAGCTGGGAAACACTGTTCTCTTAGTCTGCTATCTTGACATTTGTGCCTGGCATGAGCAAAGGCGTAGAACCGCTTGAGCATACAGAGAAGAACTCCCAAGATATGTGCGTTGGAAGAGGATATTTTCTCGTGGTCATCACAAGAAGGAATGATTGGGTTGTGATTCTGGTGCAAAAGAACTCGAACGGCCTACTCTCAGCCAGAGAATATTGATTACACGGTGGGTCCATCATTCACATCTTGTAGCCCGGCAGTTGCAGGCATTACTGCCCAGTGCCACTCGTGGATGGTGCCCAGTACGTAATTCACACACCCGCTGTTGCCTGAATATGTTTGCAATTGTTGACAGTGAGCTCCGCGCAGAAACCTGTTTTTCGCTGAGACTACTGCGCGTAAGTCATACTCGTCACGTCTATGGGAAGACATAGTTGAAGAACGCGACCCTCTAGTGAGGATTTTTAATAGTTGACCTGCCTCTATGCTGCTGGCGGCACATATGTTATCTTATTGTGCAGCGTTGCAGGTCCGCGCAGAATGTAAGTCAGTGTCGACACATTTGTTCCATGAGATCTGATTAGCTGACAGCAGAATGTGTGCATGTATGCAGGAGCTTTAGCTCGTTTTTCATACCGCTTCCGGTCTAACAATGTCCTGGAGCAGTTCTTGGCTGCTGTGGTATATTTGTGCAGCCGAGCTAGCGATCGCTTCATAGTGACACATGGACTCGGTGCATATGGACAATTTTCGGCTGGCATGACAGGCCAGCCTACCTGTATCATATTACGCGGAGGATGCACGCAGTGCAGCTCCATGTGGTAGCTAACAACACTGATTAGGATGCGAAGCCGTCTTTAGGTTGTTTGGTCCACCTGGTCCGACTCATTGCACTCTCTTGCGCAACTCTAGATAACTGTAGCAGGAGAAATCTGCACATTTCTTGTATTGCACTACTGTAAAGCCTCAATGTATGACATAAATAGATGAAAGGATGAAATTATTCCAGAGAAATTCTACTCCCTTTCGCGCGACTTGAAGCTAACTCGAGAGTTCCGATCTGCACAACCTAAGTCAAGACCAAATGCCAAACACGAGTGGACTCACTCCTACGCCGCCCCGAGACCGGTGTAGCGTGAGGTCTCGCCGCAGAAGATCCGTGCGGCCTCGCCAGATGTCCCGAGCTCTCCCCTCCGGTTGGGAAATTCCACTCAAAGGGCGTGCCGGAGGAGGAGGCGAATGAGTTGTGCATCGGGCTGTCTTCAGAGGACCTCAGGCTTGCCAGCATGTCTTCGGAAGAACCAAAGTGCTCGGCTGAGCGGTCAAATTTTTTAGTAAAGAAAACGCAAGAAATACAAAGCACAACAAACCGTCGTTCGCGGAGAAAAACCCTGGAGACGAAGAGAGCTGAGTCGAGCTTTCAGGAGCGTCATTACCAGACATCAGCGCGACACTAAAATCTAACCCGTTCGCCACCTCATCGAGAGCTGTAGCTAGGTGTATTGGGATAGCAGACACTCGGTCGGTAACCGACCCAGTCAAGATGTTCCAGCCAGCTCCAGTGAGGAGCGATGCATCCATGTCCCGCCGAACAGAGCCCCGAACCGAAGTCCAGTGGGTTGGTGTCCACGGACTTGCAGAGCTTGACTGCGCGTCTGCATTGTCCATGGAGGCCAAGACAGTGTGGGTGTGCGCTACCCGCTCGAGCAACGTATTCAGACACTGGCGCATGTCATGGAGCTCAACCACCCCATAGATATTGAGCCCTTCGTGCATGAATCGAGCACGTTGAGCTGTGTCCTTGGGCTGTACGCGTAGAACGTTATGGGTATAATGTATCAGAGTGTAGAACCCTGCACTGATGCCGTACTGCCCCGTCAACAGACTGCCGGTCTCAGCGTCACACAAAGCACCACTCGACAACCAAATGTAAAGCGGCAGGCTGCCCCAGTCGGCGTGTCCATCCACATCTCGACACAGCCAAGCATGAGGAAGCTCCACGTCGCCACCATTCAGCTCGGGCAACCTGGGTATGTTTGCAACGAACCATGCGGCAGGATGCCACTGGCTGGGCTCACCGAGAACGCCGGACTATGCAAGTGTAAGTATACCGCCCCGCTGATAAGAAAAGAGCTAACCTTCAGACGTTGGTTGCTCTCTAAATCCTTGAGCTCTGACCATAGCCGGTTTACTCCCGGGAGAACTGTGCTGTCCAACTGTTCGCTAAGGGAGCACGTACTTCCATAATAGCCTGCGCCGAGGTCCGTGAAAAGACTAGAGATGATATCCAGGTTCTTGCTGAGGTGTTGTTCATAGTGGAGAGCACAGTCGTTCCAAACTGGACCTTCTTTTGACCCGGGCATGGTCTGGAATTCATCGTAACGTCGTACAACGACTCCGCGTTCATTCGATATGTCGCTGAACTGGAACGCAACCTCCGCGAATCGAAGCAGGAGTCTTCCGGCTTCATCAACATGTAGTCGGAACGCGTCCGAGAGTCTCCATGTATAGTCGACGCCCCAAGAACTGGGATCTAGAATCACTGATACACCAGGAGGCATCCTACGCGGATCAATGGATGGAACATTTTGCGCGGAGACATCCCGCGCTTTGCACCCCCATGGAGGCGGGCCCTTTCCACCTTGCCACACTAAATGAAGGGTGTGTTCAGCGCATATATGTAGACTTTAGCATGTAGGTTACCCACGCCAAAGAAATTCCAGCCACTGTACCAAGTTGTCTCGCTCCTCCTGCCAGCTTTTTCCTTTCGGTGCCAATGCTGGCCGGCCACCCATGATTGTATCGGGATACACGCACGGTCTCGTCATACCCGGTACAGATTGTCTGCTCCCTGAAGCAGCCTTGTCAGTATCAATAGGAAACAGCTCTCCTGTCGATGACACATACTATGCTGCTCCAAAATGTACGCCGCTAGGTCGCGCTCCAGACATACCGCCGCATCATCTGGGAAAGCTAGTCCGTCTTGTAAATACATGGTTCTGCAAGGTCGTTAGCTTCGTCAACTAAAGCGCATGTTGGGCTCAACTGTGTTGTAGAGACACCAGCCAAACCATCTGGTATCACAGCGCAGCTTAACATGCTGACACCGAAGCGGCGGGCTATCACCCGAGTGAATGCCTCCATCAAAGGTGTTAATTCGTTGTGCACGCTATGGCAGACACGAAGATGTCAGTGGAGCAAAAGATGAGCCTCAGTACACCCACATGGGTAAAGGGCTGGCGTGTAACCGAGCAGGTTGTTTTGCGAGCGTACAGGCGAAGTTTTGGACAATCTCCTCATCGTGTAAGATAGCCGATAAATGAGGAGCTGGATTATTGCGCGACTGAACCACAAGCAGCGAGATAGATTGGTCAGCAGTACGCGAAGAAAACTAGCTATCAGAAGCATACCATGTCAAGAGGTACTCCCACACCCTTCAAGCGATAATTGTGTTCTACAGTGGCTGGATGAAGCAGTTTTTGTCGGGCACCAGTTACTGTGTAATGATGGTAGGAACAGGAGCCATCCTTGCTCAGGGCGCGCCTCGTGCACTATGACAAACAAGTGCTCACATTTTGACGAATTATGTCAAAACGGCATTTCGCGCTAAACGAGTACCTATTTATATAAATGCTTTGCAGATTCAGCACGAACTAGCTTCGCGCACGCAACAAGTGTAAAACGTGTACAAACATATAAATTCACTTTGTCTTGTTACGGAATACATTTTCCTATGACCAGCGCGAATATCTGGTACGGCGGTCAGCCGTTTGGTCAACTTTCGATATCAATGCTTCCTGCACAACGACCAGTTAGTTCCACACAGCTTGCGATGAATAGACGCTCACGCTGATGGTCCTAGGTTCGTAAAAATTTGCCACGCATGAATCGTTTTGGCTTTTTGTCATGTGTGGCAACGACTGGCTCAGCAATCTTTGCGCGTTTGCACATCTCCACTTTTTCCACAGCCTCGTTGCTCCGCTTTCGATTCTCCGCCATTCGAGTATACACTGTTCCATGCGTGTGAGAGTTCGTTATGTACCGATCATGAGCTGCTGTGGTAGATTTAGTAAAAGAACGCACCTTCGCTATCCTCAGACATTTCCCAATCTGAGAGTGTGTCTTGAGGAGGAATGTTCCCAGGTTGAGGAAGACCCATATTGAGATGCCGGAGCGGGCCACTCGATACCGTTATGCCCCGAAGCTATACAGCATGAGTTTTATTGAAAGGCCTCAAAGAGCATGCTCACCTCCCATTCACTCAATTCGTCGCTGTACGAATGAGTCACTGATGGCCGCGGTCTTACAGCTCCTCTCTGGGCATGGGAGTCTACTGATTGGCTCAACGCCGGAGCCTCTGGCTGCAGTGCAAGCATGCACAAGGATGAGGTAACGCGAGCCTTCAGCTGTTCAGCGGCAATTAACAGAGCCTGCTGGTCTGCTTGGCGCCACTCTACAGTCAGTCCATGATAACGCGGTCCGAGGCCAGCCGCGATATCCTTGCCGGAACGATAGAGAAAAACAAGAAGAATAACCCGCCACTTGAAGCCCATGCTTCCACCCAAAAGCGAGCCGTTGTCGTGAGTGAGCGCGTTACCGCTGATCCAAGCCAGCACAGACCGTAGGCCCCATAGTCGCCGAACGACAGGGTTTGCATCAAAGTATTGGCGGGGTAGCTGCGGTTGACTGGAAACCATCTGCACATTGAGATGGTTGAGTCCCGAAAGACGAGTGGGTGGCTCGGGACGAAGATAGGGGCATCCCTCAGTTGCTTCAAGCCAATCAGCGGGCGTAGCCTAACATGGCGTGAGCAATCTGTCAAACATGTATGCACCACCAACCTGGTATGGGCGACTATGCTCGTAGTGCGCCGCGAAATCAATTAAGCAGCCAAGTACCGGCAGGTCCGCCGACGCCGCTCTCGCCCACCGAAGAGTCTCATCGCCAAGCACCTTGAAGGCAGTGGTCTGCCCTCTCACTCGGTATTCTGAACTGGGCTCGGGATCTGCAACCAATTTGATCAACCGCCTGCGGCCATACAAGACGGAATGTGGCGGGTAGAATAGTTGTGAATCAACGTGAGCGCGCGTCCTAGTGAACTCATCCACAAAGCCAGGGACTGGCTGGCGGAATTGAAACACCCAACCGCAAGGCGTGCGTAGAAAACTAGCCCATGTGCTGGTCTCATCATCGTTCATCGTCAACGGGTCGGCCAGGAACGGAACACCCGGCGGGAGGCGGTCCTTGTCAACCAGTTCAAATTTAGATGTGCTGCCGTCAGCCTGCAGCGTTTTCCATGGAATGGGCAAGGTCCCGCCTTGCCAAACTGGAGAATGGATCAGCGCGCAAGCTTCTTTCGTTGTTTGTATACGTACGCCACATGAACTCCAGAAAGTCTCGCAAGGTTCGTCGTTCAATCGCCAGTTCTTGGGAAACAGCGTCTGGCAGACGCGGCCTAGAATCCCAATCGGCGTCACCGTAGACTGCGGGTGCGGCACTGTCAACGTTAGACACAATTCCATCTCCTAAAAATGAAGGGGTCATCAGTTAGATTTGTGAAATGCAAGTAAACCCATGGGCAGAGTACGGCCCACTTGCATCCAGTTAGGAGATACCCAAAACAAGCTAAATGTACTTAACGGATAGAAAGCAACGTACCCACATGTGTGTTTAGGTAGGACAGGAGTTCGCCACGGGTACCGATTGCCGCTGGAGTTTCTAAATAGGATTTTACGCGTGGTGTACCTGCGCTAGAGGTGCGGTGCGGTGTAAAATACCTCATGGGCCGTGGAATGTCTAACATACCTGCCTTGCCATAACTGATTCCCGTCATGCCACAATGCTTCTCCGACAATTTCTGCTCCGGTTGCCCGGCTCAAGAGACGGAATAACATGTCCATTTGCTGGATGAGTGCCGCCTGTCGACTAGTGAGAAACAAACTTAGGGAACACATAAAACTGGAGCAGAGAGACCCATTTACCTATGCAACTGTGATTTCGAAACTACGGCCCAGGACCGATCTATTGTAGGTTGAAACTCGACAAACCACTGCCGTGCCTTTTCGATTTCTGCAGGCGGATTGCAGTACCAAGAACTTACTTGGTGCGGCAGCTCAGAACAGGTCCCGGCTTCTACACGCTGATGTGAAAACCTGTTTCTCTAGTGGAACAAGAAAAATACGTTGAGTGGAAAGAAGCAAAGGGTCAGATATTGAAGCAAACTGACCTGAACCATGGTTTGCCTTTTGCCTCTCGATGGATGGGAATTGGTGGTCAAAGGGCCGCACGGTAGCTCCTGGGTCGAGGTGTGTGGTCCCGCACTCCCTTTTGGCAACGGCGGTCCAACTGCTGCCTCCTCCTCGGGCTGACCCAAGGGCCGCCCTGTGAGGCGTGTCCTGATTCGCTGAAGAAATGAGATTCAGTATGCGAGTGACTATTGAGGCGGATCACTAACATTGCGCAGCTGTGAGCGGTCGCTGTCCGTCATCACCAAGCGTTCTTGGGCCGTTGTAAACTTCCAACCGGGGTTTCGGGACGGTTCCCGATAGGGGAATTTTTCATGAAAACTGTTCTCAATCGCCGTGTAAAGCTTACTGCGAGTGGTTATACTCCCTTTACCCGACTTTGCAAGCTTTTGCACGTCGGAGACATATTGTTTCAGCCATTCTTGTTCCTCCACTGTAAACCAGCATCTTGTACCGGAAGGAGTACAAGATACAGGACAGCGACGTTTTCGCAAGTTAGAAGAAGAAGTGGGCATGCTGAGAGCGGCGTCAACCCGAACAGTCACGTGATACGAAATGCATACCTGTCGGGCTGCAGCTTACGTGAGCAGCTTAGCATGCGTCGGTTTTGCGCGGAGGCGTGTGACTTTCTTTCCTCATACTGTAGGACGTTTATACGAGAAGAATAGCATGTATTGGTGTCACACAGACAGACTCGGGCGGGGAACGGATGCATGAAATTGGTTAAATCATTTCAGTCAAAACAGACGCGGAAGAGGAATTTAGATAGAAAGATGTAGCCCGCAGCACATTCTGAGACTTTGACCCATATATGCGTAGGTTCGAGCGAGCCGCCTAGTTGGACGACTTGTTACGCTTCGACACGTTGTCGATTCGCGCATCGGGCTCGTCGCTGGTCTCGGCTGATGATTCGGGATTGGCAGAAATCAGCATGCGATGATGCTCAAGGATTAGGCAAAAGACGAGTACCTAGCAAAGCTCCTAACAGCGAACTGTCATCAAAGGCTCGTTTTTTCGATGTCGAACCCCCGGGTGTGTCTTGCGCGTGAGAGATGACTTCAGGTGGCCGGGGTTTTCCATCAGCGTCGACCCCCTCGGTCTGTGCTCCCATTAGTGCCGAAAATGACGGAAGCTGATGACCTACCTCCCACGCATTCAAAGCTTCCGGCTTGCTGTACTCCAATTGCGCAGCCTCCCATTGGAGCTCAAGCTCAGCGGAAGGTTCATGCATTGTCACCTTACCTCGCTCCGCGGTCGAAGACATCAGAATGCACGCAGACTGAACGACACGTGCCGTAAGGCCGCGGGCGGCCGCAAGAACCGCGTCATTTTGGGACTGACCCCAATCCACCTTGACGCCAGGATAAGTCGGACCCTCTCCGCGCATGATTCGTTGCCCGCAGTCAAAAACGTGAAGTAGGAGCAACACTTGCCACTTGAAGCCGTAAATCCCGCCAAACAAGGTGCCGTTGGGGTGGACGAACACATCGCTCTCGGCCCAGGCCAGCATGGTCTGTAGGTTCCAATCCTTATGATGACGGTGCTGCGGATCGAAGTGCGCGCGGGGTAGCTGGCAACCGGAGGGGGTGGACTCGGCGACAAATTGTTCCTGCCCGGCCTCGAGTGAGGGCGGCTTAGGACGGATGAACCTGCATTTTGCGACTGCACGATCCCAGTGATCGGCCGTGGCCTGCAAGAACGCGTTAGTTAGCAACAAATTAGCATAACGCAAAACGTACACGTACCATGATTGGCCCAAATTCTTGCAGCAAGGGAATGAAGCCGAGCAAGTGAGCGAGTACCTCAACATCGCCAGCCACACTTGCACCCCAAGCTTTAACGAGAGGCGTTATCACAGTGGGAGGTACGCGGGGCAGGGGAGGGGCGCCATTCCACCGCCCGGTCTCCCTCTGTTGTCGACGCGCGTAAGCCAAGGATTCTGGTGGGTAGCTGAGGCTCGAGTTGGGCGCGATCTGGGTTTGAGTGTGCGTGATCACAAGACCTGGGGCGGGCTGGCGAAACTGGAATGGGAAGCCTTCGTGGTCTCCGCGGAGCCAGTCCGACCAAGACCAGGTGGTCTGCTCGTTCCATCCAGACGGGTGGGACACACATTTGATGCCTGGAGGAAGGCGCTTGTGTTCGACCAGGAAATACTGGCCAAACTTTGCGTCATCCTCCAGTTGTCGCCAGGCGACGGGGGGCCTTCCACCCTGCCATTCTATGCGAAAATCAGCTTCAGGCGTGAAATCAACGCAAAAGTCTCACCCCAGAGCCTGGTCATTAGACACACAATGTTCTCACGCTCCACAGTCCACGAGCTTGCTCGCTGAGGTAGCACAGGACGAAGATCCAATGCCGGGCTGGCAGTCACGGCCGGGCCAGCGCAATCGATCGTTGTCACAATCTTGTCTCCTATGCGTTCGGTGAGTACAGTCCGCGCAGAACCGCACATTAACGACACTTACCGACTCTCTCGCGCACGAAGTCCAAAAACCGACGCCCGGAAGCGACACCGTCGTCTGTTTCGGAATATCCGTCGATTCGCTGCGTTGAAGTCCTAGATTATGACACAATTAACAAGAGGAATAAAGTCGGTGATGTACTCATACATTCCACTTTTGATTTCGGTCCCATTATGCCATACCACATTGGCCGCGATTTCGGCTCCGCTTCCGTAACTCATGACGCGCAAGACGTTGCAAAGAACAGGCATGAGCAGGGCTTGGCGTCTAGAAGATGCATGTAATTAGCTACTTGTCGTCTCAAAGGTAAGCACAAAAGCGCTCACCTGCGCAAAGCGCCTTCAGGTATCTCAGCCCAGCTCTGATCCGTCCACTGCAAAAGTAAGTCGAATACAGTGTTCACACGTGGTATTAGATTGGGGTCAGCGCGGTATCGCTCCCCCAGGGCTTCTAACTCGGAGGCAAGATCCGCGTCCTCACACTGCTCGCTGGTCTCCGCGTGTAGCATCTTGCTTCTCACCAGATCTCCTTGCGAATGGCCGACGCCGGCCGGCTGATCCTGTCGGCCTTTCCCTTTTCCTTTAACGTCTCGATGCCTGGCAGGCGTAGCCTTGATACCGCTTCGAAGTCTCCGCCTAAACACCCCGTCGTCTGCACCACCGTCCTAGATTCCGCTTTTGTCAGCACTGGAAGACAGCCAAGAAAGAGAGTTCATGTGAACCTCTAATCCACTCCGCGTTTCTGGAACATCCTATGTTGTCCAACATGGTCAGTTGACATCTGCGCGGAGTTTGGATATGCAACACTTACCATGTCCGCATCTGTCATATCTTCCTGCAGCGCAGAAGGAGAAGCCAGAGAAGCCTGGAGCTCGGTGTCTGCTCCCTCGGCGGACGAGCGGGGTGAAACCACCGTTGCCTTTTCGGCTTCCTCCTCTTCTTCCTCGTCGTCCTCTTCCTCTTCCTCGTCGTCGGAGTTTTTGATTGAGCCTTCGTCTGAGTCCTCATCTTCGTCCTCGGCGTCGTCCTCGTTTGCGTCTTCGTCATCGTCATCATCTTCGTCTTCGTCATCGTCCTCGTCCTCGACATCGTCATCGTCCTCTGTCTCCTGGCCCTCGCTCCCTTCTTCCTCATCGTCTTCCTCAGATCGTCGTGCTCGTCTGGACCTCCGTCGAGTGCTTGCTGCCCTAGGTTCGTAATCGTCGCGGATGTTTCTGAAGAACGCTCGGACTTTCTGCATGCAAATCAACACTGATCGTCATTTTAGGAGAGCATCACTCACTTCGCGGGCGCCAGACGCAGCGTCGGTCGCCCACTCCAGCTGCTCCGGGGTAAACGTCCACTCGGGATGGCTTTCAGGATAACGGTAGGGGAACGCTTCAGCCCAAGCGTTCATGAGCTCGGTGTACAGACCGGTGAGAGGCTGCTTCGTTTTGTCGTCTTGCAAAGCTTGGACACGCGGTAGCCAACGCATCAGCCAAATTTGTTCCTCCACCGGGAAAAATCTCCCCCTGGAGGATCCTTGGGTGACAGTGAGTTTGCACAAAGGCATAGCGCAAGTGAATTTTTTAACAGAATGCACGGATAGTTGCGCGTTGGTAGCACGTTGTGGTGGTCGAAAGCGACTTAGGGCGTGCTGGTGCACGAGATCGTCACGTGCGATTTGTCATCATTCTGTGTACTAAGTCCGCGGAGCGCTCATTCACCAAGCTTTAGTCGGAGCGTGCAAAGCAACAGCGGTACGGTCCACGCGCACCGACCATACATGGACATATATCCCTATCTGAATGAGGCGTACCTGGTCCCATGGAGTCCCGGCGCTGCAACGCGCTGAGTAAGTGGGAGATACACCGCCGGCATGCGTTGCTTGATTTAGGGTAGGCTTGGTTTCTTGTCCCGTCTGTGTCTACGACACAATGCTACCATAGCTAGCCGTGTTTGGGGTATTAAAACGTGCTGAATCTCGAACAAAGACTCGCTGGTACGGGTTCTGTCCACTGGCATTGCATAGAAATAGCGGCTTGGCTTCAGTGTTTGCTTACTGGAGATGCAAATCGACATACGGTGCCCGCACATTTGATCTGATACCGTGGATAAAGGTGAGATGAGCATAAATACAAGCTCCGCGCAATTATACGTCCACGCGGAGTTCGGCACCCAGTGCCTGGACTGCTGAAATACGTTGATGAGCGAGCCCTGTGAATGATTTGGTCGCTCCTTCAATTGAGCTTCATTCGTTTAGCTTCTGGAGTCGCTGAACATAAGTTAGACCTGCCTATGTTGGAGGGACGTTTATTGCCTTGTATGAGCCGAGGGAAATTGAGAGTCCAGAGTGCTTAAAAATTCAGTTAAGATGACATCGAATGGGTTGACTTACAGCAACACAGCCCTGACTCGTAGAGTCTTGCGCCCGGTTAGTTCTACACGTGGTATCATTGAAGCTGGTTCGGCACCCAAGTCCAAGCTTTCGCTACCCGGAGTAAGTTGTTGCACGCACACAACTTCCGCGGACGTATCTACGCGGACTATTCTACTCGGACATTATTTCCACGAGGTTGCCATGAAGTATTTCCCCCAGTGTTTCAATCGTATTCACGACTAGAAACCTAGAAGCGAGATGAAAAAGCGGTTTTTTTTTGTTTGGTACGAGTAATTACAACGGCAAATGAGAACACAAACTTCGTAGCGTTAAATGCATACATGTAAAATGAGCCCGGGATGTACGGTTTCACCTCTCCTTCTTTGGGTTCTTGAACATCCTGCTTGAACCCTCTCCTCGTGAGAGTTTCCTGCGACGTGGGCTACCTTGGCGGGACACAGTCAACTCTGGCGGCGCCATCCTTCAGTTCAGAAGTTTCGAGGAGAACAAGCATCGGCGTACCTCTCGTCAAATCAATGACCGGATGCACCGCACTAGACGTTCCTGCCGAAGCTGCCAGCCGGCTGTTGTCCAACCCACTTGATAGCCTGCGAGAGGCGTCTATGCGTGATTGTTCCTGAATAGCGAATGCCAGGAGCGGGTTGTTCGGCTGCGGTCCCGGCTGTGAGGTGGCGTTGTTGCCTCGAAACTCCACTGCCAAGTCTTCCGCGGAAGTTTAGCACACCAGTCAAATTGATCTTCATTGCTTACCCTCACGTCGAGCGTCCGCCCCGGGTGCTTCGTCGTCGGACTGAGACTCGGAACTAGAAGGAATCTGGGATCGCCCCAATTCCGTGATCACAGTAAGCGAACCTTCAAATTAAGTTGGCAAATTGGCATGCGTACCTCCAACACGCTGGCCGCTCGAGCATCTTTCACCTGCGCAGTTTGATCCCGCATTTCAACGTCTGTATCAGCCACGGATGCCCTATCCTGTTGACGTTGCCCCTCTTCCGCGCCTTCTGAGTCGGTCGTATGAGTGCTTCTTCCTCCGCGAGCGGGCTCTGCGAATGTGTAAGCTCGGTCAAAGTATTGTCTACGCGAAGATCACGCACCTGGGATGTTTTGGCCATCGTCGTTCGGACGGGTCGCCAGACCGCCACCATCATCACCGTTGTCCGACGTAGCAGAGTCCGTATTGTCGTCCAGTTCGTCCTCAGATGAAGCATCCTCAAAGACGTTCTTCAGAGGAGCCGCGAAGACGTCGCGAGCATACTCGTCGTACGTGTCGTCCATGTAGCGCTCGACGATGCGCGTGGGGTGAAAGGCAGCATAGCGCGGTTGTTTATCCGTTGGAAGCTCGGGGAGGTACGGCTCGTTCAACTGAGGACACTCGGCTAGCGAAGCAAGGATGATCTGCGCGCATCGAAACAGAGTGTTGATCTCTTGCTGTCCGTACACGTTATGTCCAAGGTCAATCATGTGCTTTGTTGCTGCAACGTCGTCCTCCAGCGGCATAACACGTAGGATATTATGCATATAGAGCATCACAGTGTAGTATCCAACAGCGATCCCATTTCTTCCGCCATAGAATGTGCCGCGGGCAGCGTCCCAAAAAGGGTTCGTCTTCAGCCAGTCTCGCACGAGTGTAACGTTCCAGAGCGCGTGGTCATCATGATCTCTGAGCAAGAAAGAATCCGGATACGCGCTGTTTGGATCCCAGTTCTGGCTAAACGTCGCTGGAGTGCGAGACACGTAGTGGGCGGGTAAAGGCCATGTACTGAGGTCATCCTCGGTCCACTCCGGCGTCTGGATTACTGTCAGCTCACATCGCCAGGAGGATAGAATGGACTCACATCCGGCGAGAAAATCCAGCTGTTCTGCCACAACCTATCGCGCAAAGTGCCCATCAAAATCATGTAGCCGGACAGTCTGTTTGCAGGTCCTTGAGCGCCCATCCATAACACCGAATCTGCATGGTTCAAGTGGAATGGAGGATGTGCCGCCTTGTGCTCCTCGATTCGTTTTCCGTACTTGAGGGCGCCAGCGGAGTATTGTAGGCACGACTGTCGATGAATCTCCCGCGAGTACGCCTGCACCTTCTCCTCGCGATCCTCCCCTCCTACACCTTCCACTTGCCGCCAGTAAAAGATCTTGTCTTTGTTGTCCTCGTAGATTTCACCGAATGGCCCAAGTCCAAAACGCAAGCGTGCACTCCAGGATCGAGTATCCGCTCTATCCCACTCGTAAGGATGCACCATCTGCTCATTGTCCTCCGGCATGTGTTCCCGAAGCATGTATGTATGTTTACCCTCGTTCGTATCCTGCACGATTTTGTCCCACGGAGGCCCGCCCGTCCCACCCTGCCACTCTGCACAAACAGGTCAATCTCCGCGCAGCTAGCTATAATCGTGACTTACGCCACAAGTCTGCGAACCAGTGCAGCACATGCGTCTTCTCAAGTTCCCAGGCCAAGGCGCTGGCGGGTAGCACGGGTCGACCGCCGTTTTTCATGTCAGGCCAAGGGACCGCGGTAGCATCACTGTTACGCTCACAGAGATCGAGAGCTAAAACCGAAGGTTCAGCGCTCTCAAAAGACAAAACAGCGTTGCTACGCACCAGCGTTCTTGAGCACATAGTCAACAAAGTGTTGGGACACTTCGGGAGAGCCTTTGATAGCCTCCGGGCGAGCGTCTGGAACCTGAAATGATCTAAGGTGGAGGACAAACATATCCGCACACATCACGGGCAAAACTTTACAAGTCGAACGTACTGTGTGAAACCGAACACATCGTTCCCTTCTTTCCAACCCGCTATCATGTAAACCGGAATTCCATATTGCCGCGAAATCTCATTCGTGACAGCCTCAATCACGAGAGGAGCGTTTTTTGCCAAGCTGTTTGTAACTAACTTTCAGCCCGGCGTTGCAGGATGAAATGAGAGAAGAGGCACTACTTACGTGATTTCTGTTTTGTCTCGCAGGGAGTACGGTAACTTGGACATGTTGTTGGCTAGCTCCCTAATACACGGGACAACCCAGTGCTCGGCGCCTTCAACGGTATTCATGAGTCGCACGTACGCCTCAGAATTGTACTCCGGCTACATTTCGTTCATCTCAGCGTTGAGAAGTCGCGCGAAGGACGGTTTACTTACCTCCGGCGCGTCCACTCCATCGACGAATCGAAGGCGATGATAATCTTCTGTTGAGGAGGGACCGGGTGCCTGCGTTTTTTTTTGATCAGACAACACCCACGCACCCAAAAAAAGCCGTACTACCTGAGCCATCGTGCCGTGGTCGAGATGCAGAAGAGTGGGAAGGGTGTAGGACCCCAAATCATCTGCAACCAATCACGGGACCATTTGTTTGAACTCTGACATATGCCTATTCCGGACACTGTCAATGACGAAAGAACATAAAGTGATTCGCTAACCGTTAAAATACAGATGTTTCATGTTGAACCGAACATTTTAGTAAATGTCGCACTGGAATTGTTCAGTTTTTGCCTTAAATATAGCCGCTTTCCGCGGAAAAGGAGACACTCGTAAAAAATGTATTTCAAGTTAACCCATACACCGCGCAGACTCTCGAAAAATCATAGACAATTCCACAAGCATTCGAGAGTAGGCGCATGGCCGCTCCTACTCACTCAAGTTGACTGTCCAGTCTTGTTCATCATCCACCTCACATTGAAAGAAAACTAAACTTACCGACAGTTATAGGCAAGCCGTCTGCAAGAGGCCTTAACTTGCCATTGAGGAAGCCCATCCCCGTAGGCCATTTGCCGCTCCCGCAAATTGAACGAAGTGCGTCCGGATGAGAGCTTTCGGTGACGGTCACCGCTCTGAACTGTAGCAGATACTTCAGCTGCAGAGGAACCACTGTTTAATTTACCATCGCACTCACCGCCCAGTCATCCGGCATATCTCCGTACGCAACGGGAAGAAGATTTTCGTCCTCCCAGACGCCCCTGCACTCTGCATCGCGACTCGCTCGGTCGCAAAGAACAGGTTTCGCCCTCTCCCGCCCTTGTATGAGTATCTCCGCGGAACGAATCAGCCGCTCGTATAGGACGTCTGCACATCTGGAGACTGCAGCTCATAGGGTCAGCACGGTTGTGTTTTGATCAACCGAGTTACTTACCGCAGTCCATAGAACCATGTACAGAGTACATCTGTAGTAATAATATGACCGCCCACTTGAATCCGAAGCGCCCACCCATCAATGTCGAACTTGAGTGCACGAACGTGTCTCCCATGATCCAGTTGCATATGCGCGCAGGGTCGGCAAACGGCGAAGTGCGCTCCAGGCCGTACTGCTGTGAAAGGTGCTCAACGTAAGCCATAGGGGAAGGCAGATCTGGTTTGAAATAGTCGCATTCGCTCGAGATCAACCGCCATTTGGACACCGTTGCCTTGGGAGAACGTTAGAGCAGACTACAGATGTCCGGTGTAACGTACCTGATGCGGCCCAAAATATTCATACCCCACCAACTTATGAGCCAGTTTCGTCAAAGTCGCGTGGTTGCCCGCTATATTGAGCGCCCAATGCCGGCCGTCGTCGCTCATCACTCGTGGTACCTCAACCGTGAAAACAGGGAGACCACGCCACCTTTCGTCGACTAATCGCTCCTCCTTCACCAGTCGACGTGCGTACAGCAGAGACTCGGGACGATAGAAAACGTTTGACGTGATAGATGCAGGACTCACATAACATGGTTCAACGGGCTGTTGGTTATCATTCGAGTAGCGGAATGGAAAGTTTCGGTTAGGGGAACGTAAGGACACGGCCCAGCCCATAGTCTCTTCTTCGTCGAAATGTGTTGGATTCCTCAAGCACTGGATTGAGGGCGGCAAGCAGCATTGATCAATCATCGCGTAACGACTCTGCTCGCCGTCTGCCTGTAACAGTGCCCAAGGAACCGGGAGTTGGCGATCTTGGTGAACTAAAGCCAACTTGGTGAGCCGTCATTACGACAAGGCAGTCAACTTACGCCACTGGTACTCAAAGAAAGATCGAAGGACATTGCGCTCAATCATCCATTCGGAGATGGCGAACGGAAGCTTTGGCCGCATTCCATTGTCTGGGTCCCCAATGACCGCCGGTGCCGCGTATTCCACTTGAGGTATGATCCCGAGGCCTGACAGTGCATTTTAGTACAAAGGGTAATAACTCAAACGCGCTCTCACCAATGTTCTCGCGGATATGATTCAAGATATCCTTGGATGCCAAAGATGCGGCGTCCGTGTATGTGTAGTCTACTACACGACTCGTGGCGTGACTAAATAGGTATCGCTCAGACCTCGGCTCGGACAAACCGACTCAATGCGCACCTTGCAACAATGATTCGTTTCCCGTCATGCCATACGGCAGTACCGTGCAGTTCTGCCCCGGACGCTCGGCTGAGAAGTTCGAACAGCGCTGACACCATAGGTAAGATGCACC
>JAYRCO010000755.1:5052-18010 GCA_037042815.1 Ceratobasidium papillatum
AAAAAAAAAAAAAAAAAAAAAAAAAAAAACTACTCCACGTGATCGCGCCTCTGCACTGGAACTCGACCACCAATATAGACCTCAGCTCTTAAATCATACACTGAGTTACACTGGAACACAGAAAAGAAGAACACCAATAGATCCTTCGCCAAATGCCTCCGCTCAACAGCTCACTCGCGAGTTTGGTCCAACATCTAGTGCCGCAATCAAGAGGCGATGAACAGTTGAGGTCTGAGCTGGTTGAAGAATGTCAAGAGATTCTTAGAAGGTTTAATCTATAATTCATTGATATGGTTATGACTGAGATTGTTTCTAGCCACATTGGCCAGAGCAGAGAGACGGATATGGCACATCTTGGCAGCCTGATCAAACGGCAGTGTAAGCAAAGGTTTGCATCGTATCATAACGAGTATCACCTAAGCCGCCAACCCCAGTGCAGCACTCTCATCATGCATCACCTGCTACTGCTGTTCGTTTCTCCAATTTATTCGCTAGACTTCAGGAGCAGGTACGTTTTGATTTGCTCGAGTGCTGATGGGTTATTGACATACTGGGATAGTCAATACTAAGTCGCAAACACGCGTCACTGCTGTTCCTTCACTCATTATCATCATCTAATCCTACCTCCCCGACTACCTCTACCCCACAATTCCTTCCATCTCTTGCGTTGCCAAGGCCATCTTCAAGAGCGACTAATGGCAGGGCGCGAAACGAGAGCATCAGTCCCAGCGCCAATCTACCACCTCAAAACAACGCGTTGTCCGCGAAGCCGCGCACAAAGGCGGAAATACTGCGAGAGTATCGAGTAAAGGCTGGACGACCACAGTTATCCGAAGATTTGCTGCTTCGAGATGCCTTGTACCTTTTGCAGGGAATATCTGGCAAATATGTCCGGTTTGACCATACCCAAATAAAAGAGGAAAAATGTGTAGTTTTTGTTGAAGACGGGGTACGTTAACTGGCGACCAATTATTCCATATGAAGGTCTGATATTTGACAGATGTCTGCGTACAGATGCACGCCATTCCACCTCCGATGCGTTCTTTAGTTCACAGACTCTCGGAACTCGGCTATCTATTTACGAGAGTCTCAGAGTTTGTGCAGAATAGAGCGGGAAAGCCGACTGTTGGACTCATCGAACAGGTTAGTAAAAGCTTAGGCGGCCCCACCTAAAATAACATAGCCTTTGGCTGTAGAGTTTATGCCACAACCTCCAACAACAACTCACCGAGTACTATCGACTCCTTGCAGTGCTAGAGGCTCAATCCCAAGCATCAATACCAGATTCCGACCTTAATAGTGAGGACAGCGGCCTCACTCTGCGACGGCTTTTGGTTTGGACTGAAGAGTGGAGGCTTCGTTTACGAATGATGAGTATCTGTGTCGAGAATTGCTTGGGTACGCACAATCTTCTGAAAATATGTCTATGATCTTGAATCAACTTACTACAGATGCGCACGGGGGTACATTGATTAACCTGATTCATGCATATACCGACAATGGTGATCCTTTTGTACGCCGATTTACTGACCAACTTCTGGAGGAGGTATGGTTGATCTCAATGTCAAAGCATAGATAATTTGCTAAACCTATTCCAGGTATCGAAGCCATTCTTCGTATCACTGCATCGGTGGCTATTCTCAGGAGAGCTACATGATCCATTCAACGAATTCTTTGTCTCAAGCAATCCAGAACTTGCAAACTATCAATACACGAGCGGCCTGAGTGCACTTGGCGCTGATGGCGGATTTGCTGGTATGGCCCTTTCCGTAGAATAATGTCTTCGTTCTAGTGAAACCGTACATCAAGGTCTTTCGGGAGATCCAGATGAGCTGGATGTAGCGCTTTTGTCAGCAGATGTCGGTACTCCGAACGCTTTTGGTGGCTTAAGGTTGTGGCAAAGCAAGTACCAGTTCAAGAAAGAAAAGCTCCCAAGCTTCGTCGGCGAAGCATTTGGTAGAAAGGTTGGTTCCGAGCATTGACATTGCACTTGTGCATCATCTAAACCAATATTAGATCTTTTCGACAGGCAAAAGCTTGAACTTTGTTCGGTATAACTGCCACGATAACGATTGGATCGAAACACGGAACAAGCTCAGCGGGTTTGGAAGTGGTATGTTGCGGGTGTAACCGACAGAACAATACTTACCCTCTTTTAGTACTGAAGTACAGTGATATTGCCGGTCTAGAACATTCAATCGACACGGCATTTCAGATCGCCAGCCAGCGGCTGTTTGACATCTTCTTGGACAAGTTTAAGCTTATAGATCATCTGCTAGCCTTGAAACAATACCTGATGCTCGGGCATGGTGATTTTGCCGACCAACTCATGGAGGCACTTGGGTAAGCTCGGTTACGCCCGTTTTTGTTGGAGTCGCTAAATACGATTCGCACCTTAGCCCAAGCCTTTCTCGACCAGCCAATACATTGTACAGGCACAATTTAACGGCCACCCTCGACACTGCAATAGAGCGATCAAATGCGCGCTTTGACTCTCCCGATGTCATCCGCCGCCTCGATGCCCGGATGCTCGAGTACTCTCATGGCGAGATTGGATGGGATGTCTTCTCTCTTGAATACAAAGTTGACGCACCCCTTGATACTGTTCTCGATCCCGATTCGATGAGAAAGTACATGACACTGTTCCAGCATTTGTGGCAGATGCGCCGGGTGGATTTGGCATTAACGCAGGGATGGGCAAGACTCGCTAGTGCTTCTAAAACAATTGCCAGGGTTCCTGGTAAGCTCAAATATCCTAAAATCCTAGTATTAGCACTGATGTCTTTCCATCGGTGTAGAGTTGAGAAGTTCCTGGCATCAAGCTCGCATCGTTCTTGCAGAGATGATACATTTTATTCACCAGATGCAATCTTTCTCACACCTCGAAATCATCGATGTCTCGTGGAAACGTCTGGTTGAATTCACTCAGAAAAAAGAAGGGGACCTGGATGCACTGATTGAAGCGCACCAACAGTACCTTGACCGGATCGAGAAACGGGTATTGCTAATTAGCTCCAAGGCAGGCAGAGAGGTGTGCGCGTTCGGCATATAGTACTGGGTTGAAGCTAACCTAGCTTCGCAACTTAACAGGAATCGGTTCTCAAGCAAGTTCGGGAGGCATTCCAAATCATACTTCAGTTCCGAGAAGCAACTGTATGCGTTGATAGGTTACGATTGAACGGGATGAGCTGACAGTATGATACAGGATGCGTTTTATAACTACACATTGGCCGAAGCGGCTCGGCGCGATAGCGAGCGCGACGGACACCGCGTAAGTTCTCATTGATCCACTTTTTTCAGCTCGAGTGCGCTTATCTGTTTCCTAGGGCGTGTTCACAACCGAAGATGGCGAACGACCACAACGTGACACCGCAGAGTCCTTGCCACGGATTTTAAGACGGGTTGAACAGTATTCTCGTTCTTTCTCCGAATTGGCCATGTCGATCGTGGTGGCTTTGAACACACATAGCGACTATGAGTGCAGATTTTTAGGCGTTCGCCTTTCGTTTAGCGACTTTTATCGTCTCAAGCGTGAACGGCAGCTCGCTACAGCGAATGGTGTTTAGATGGCATGTTATGTTTGTAATTTGGTGTTCTAGCAAGAGTCTACAATCATATAATCCCATTGGACATTATTTTTAACTATAACTTCATGACAGCTAAAAGTACAGATTTTCGTACGCGCCCAAGTCGACGAAACACTGAAACAGAGTCCGCGAGAATAATTTTAAGAGTCCTTCTATCGAAGCTGTCCTAAAGGTCTCATAACACTCGAGCTGTGCAGCGTCAAGCGTTCAGCCAATGCGTACACAAGAGAGGGGTCGATGCCGAAGTCTTGAGCGACCCGGTCGCACGGGTCCATCGTCTCATACAATCCGGGATCCATTCGGTGCTGAGCTGAACCTTCGTTCCAAGTATGCTGAATCGGGTTTCGAGGATGTGGGGGTGGCAACTCGTGATGGAAGTGCTGGGCTGTCATGGAGGAGTTCATATTGGGAGCAAGGTTTGGATTGATCCTGGAGATGGAACAATCTGTAAAACGAAGGAGGATTTGGAGCTGAGAATCGGTAAATGCTAGCAAAGAGGCGTCAACTATTGTCAACTGAATAGGTCGGTCGAACGCTTACCTTGGCAATGAATCGCTGCAGCGATGAGTTTGGTGTGAAGGACACAGTCGTATTCGCGAGTACCGACCATAGTCTCGTACTTCTCAAGAGCGCCTAGCAAGTGCGTTCAGAAGCATAATCAGGTCGCAAACCAAGGCAAAACTCACAGATTGTGATGTCTGAAAGTTATTGGGCTGGCTTTTAGCGTTCGCGCAAATGCCTGAAGGTAGGGCACGCACCGAAAAGCAAATCAGGAGCGGGAGCAAAGACGTCTGGAGCAGGGAATTTGACCAAAGTGCTAACTAGCGACCAATACGCCAAAGATGGCACCTTCAGGAAATGCGACTACATAGTCAATTCGTGAGCAACAGCCAATCGGCAGTGTGCATCTACTCACCCCTGGGGACTGGACCAGGTGCGCCATCACATACAGCTCAGCTCTGGTAAGAAACTCAGGGATTGGAGGCTCTGAGGAGCCATTTGCGGCTGTATGAACCGGAGCGGTTCCCTTGAACTTTCCAGCCCAAGATGGGAAAAGCTAAAACGAATAAACAGCCAGGTTGGTGTCAGACGCAGCTTGAATGAACGATTCGGCTCACATCATGCATAAGCTCCTCTTGGCTAGATCGCGCGAGTGTCACCGGACGTAGCCGTCGACCACACCCGAGCACTTTGTTTTGGTGGCTTCTCAAAACGTCCCTCGCAACTTCGGCAGTCACTTCAATGTAAGCATGGCTCAACGTACGGCCATCTTTCCGATCCAGAAGTACATGGCAATGAACGATGGGGCTGTCAAGCCAGCTATCGAGCATAGGTGGAGTGATATCCTAGATGGGGGCTAAGTATATATTTATAGGCGAGAGTAACCTATACTCACCCAAGGGACGTTTTCAATACGGAGAACAACGGTTTCGACGCGCGGGGTAGCAATGGAAAAAGAAGAGTTGTTCATGGCGAGGAACTTGAATGGGGTATCGGACTGAAGATTGAAGGCGTCGAACATATTCGAAGAAGGAATAGTATGAAAGGGAAGGGTATCATGACGAGCTAGAAAGTTCGAATGTATGCGCTCTGGAGAACTTGCTATCTTGAACGCGTGAACGGAAGTAGAACAGCGCATGCATATCAAGTTATTTCCGCCGGCAAGGTCGAGCGAGCCGGCCATGCATGAGGCGCAGATGTGATGCTGGCAGGGTTGCAGAAGAGAAAGTCGCGCCGAGCCTCCGCAGGACGCACATGAGTTTTGCAGGTCTGGATGTTCGGCGACTAGAGCTTTCTGGATGGCGCCCTGTGTCTCAAAAGCTGGAAGAGTAACGTCGAGTGCCCGAGTAAAACCGGAATCGAGGGTGTTTTTGTCCTAGTCGTGCCGCACATATTAGCTATAATTTCAAGAGGTCAGCGGTAAATACGCTCACAGAATTCCATGGCTGTTCTATACGACGTCGTGGAGGGGGGTCGGTCAAGCTGCCTCGAACTCGGTGATTCTCAGTTGAAGTATAGTTCGACGAGTTGAGGTGCAAAGGATCGCGTGACTGTTTGGGTAGTTGTGGAGTGAAGGGGCCAGAATATCTGCTCGGCGTTGCCAATTCTATCGAGGATCGGTTATCTTCGAGCAAAGCCAGAATGTATGCGGTTAAAATGGGACATTTAATATGAAAGAACTGTGGTTCACGTTGCATAAAGTATCAGAACATACCTGGACTCTGGAAATTCTGGGAGCTACATTCTTCGGATGGGCTGTCTTGGGGAACGCGCCAGTTTGGAATATTAATCGAGGCGGGATTGCGTAAAGGGGTGAGCATGTGGAATTGGCTATCGATATTCTTCAAAGCGAGAGGAGACCTAGGAGACTTGAGCGACTGGGGCGTGGCAGGGGCGAAACTCGTGCGGCGCGGACGCGAAAGCTTCAGTGGCGTAAGGAGCATAACCTCGCGGGAGTCGGTGGGAGAGGTTGGTACCGATGACGGTGGTGTCGAGGGTCGGTCGTTGTTTTGTTTAAGAGTCATAATATGCTTTGAATGGGCGCGGTGGTGGTGGTGGAGAGGTGGAAGGAGCCATGGAGAGGTGGCGTACTCACTTCGCCCTTCTATAAAGTCAGGGACCAGTCACGTGGTACGCGGCGCGTTTGTGCTGGATTGTTTACAAGTGGCTCGGGACTTGTTGACCACCAACCCCGCCGGCCAACTACCACACATTTGTCAGCAAAGGCACCAGCTACAGCCACAAGTGAGTGAGCTACTTAATTATACCAGCTAAAGCGACTAATGCTTGTACTCTTACAGTCGACTATGTCAATCATAGTGGCGCCTGACCAAAGTACACAAGCAACAAGCAAACGATACCAACGTTTTGAGGACTGTTTATATGTCGCAGCACAATCATGCAGCAGCAAATGGACGTAAGTAGCACACGATGCAATTATGTTTGGCGAATGAATTATTCACATATTGTTCAGTTGGGAGCAATTTGTGATGTGCTTTCCAACATGGGTAAGCGAGGAGACAAACACTGCGGGTGAAATCCGCGTGCAGGTATCTAACTTTATGAAGAACAACCTGGTGGTCAGTTTGAACCTTGAAATTATGCTATTTTTCACTAACAAGATTGTTTGCCGCAGAAAGAGAGCGGTGATCTACTTCGCCGGTACGATGCTCGCGGTGCAATTGATGCACTCGACAGTGCTGTTGCTGAGGGGAAGAAGAGGCTGGCGGATAGCGCTGCCAACCGGAAGGACGAATGGAAGCCAGAACTCGACCCTCGCTCAGCTGTCAGAGCTCGTGTGCTTCCTGTTCTTGACCAAGAGACCGCTCGATTGCAGAAAGAGCTTGAAGAGGTAAGTACATCAATATTTTGTTATTTTTCATTCTAATGCAATTGTTTATGTGCAGCTGGAGAAGCAAAACCGGAAATATATCGCTGGCATTGAGCAGAAGCGAAGCAAATGCAAAACGACGGACCAGCAGAGCAAAGCTCTACTTGGCCGATTCGAGCTGGTACGTCTCTACTGTTAGAAAATTTTCTCCGGTGCTCAATGCAGAATTTAGATTTGTCAAGCTCTCGAAAATATGGATGATGAGGAACTGCAACAATGGATGCTAGCTGCGGATGAAGCTGGCACAACCACTTCGGACTAGAGGCTGACGATTGTACTTGCTTTCACCTCGCTCGCTTTTTATCTTCCTTTGTATCTCATCTGTATCATAATGTATTCTATAGCTCTATTATATTTACCCCTATCTTTCTAGTGTTCTAAAAAGCCATGGCTTTGTCCGGAAGTTATGGTGTTCCGGTTGTTGCGCTTGTTATCTAGAAATGGTATCTATGACGTAAGCTGCAGGGTCAATTCGACGCTAAACTGCATCAACCATTCTTGTTGACCATCACCCTGACCTGCCTTTCCTCCGCAAACACTCATCTACGTCTATTTGCGCTCGGATCGCTTTCTTCAGCACCTCGAATAATTCTATCTACTTTGCTTTGATTTGGGCGAAATCTAGGGCTGATTATTCTGAACTTGCTGCCCTGCATTCTTCTTGCCAACTTCTTGAGTAAGATTTCCTCACGGATCGGCGATTTTTTACTGTGAGCTTCTTCACAGTTCTTAAGCCTCCGCCTTCATCTCGCTAACAAGCTGTTCCCAAACGGGTGCTACTAGCCTTCGCCGCAGTATACCGACGTGGCAGCCGCCTAGTGATAGCGCACCAATAAGTGCTTAGGAGTACCAAACATAGAAATCAAATCACCCAATGCCCTCCTCACCCCCTCCAGAAGGTTCATCCCACGATGGATCTAGCAAATACGCCTCCGTTCCTCAAGATGATGTTGTTGAACTAAGAAAGGATCAGGCTACCAGAGGCGAAGCTGAAGGTTGGGCTGTTTCGGGTGTGTAGTGAACGTTCATCCTTTTGTTCAGCTTCCATGATAACGTCATTTGAACAGCCCCGCCTATTGTTTTCTACTGTTTCGCAAGTATCTTAATGACGGTCACCAATAAGGTGAGTTCCAGTCCATTCTGTTCCGAAGTTGGATATTCACGTCATCATCAGTTCGTACTTTCAGGTGCCAATTTTAATATGAACTTCGCATTTCTGGCCATCCAATCTATCACTGGAGTCGGATGCGTGATTATAGCTAAGAAAATTGGCTTGATTACGTTCCGGGACTTTGATATGCAAGATGCCAAAACATGGTCCCCGATCAGTTTCTGTCTTGTTATGGTGATTTATACCGGCAGCAAAAGTCTGGTAAATCATTTTCAATAATCTCACTGACAATTTGCTAATATGGATGGATAGCAATATCTTAATATACCCGTCTACACTATCTTCAAGAATTTAACTATCATTCTTATCGTACGTCAAGTACAAAGTTCAGCTCATCAAGGATAAACGTTGACATGTGTGCAGGCATATGGAGAAGTACTTTGGTTTGGCGGACGAGTTACAGCTCTGACTTTGGCGTCGTTTGGGCTAATGGTTCGCTCTTTTTTCAAGCTCGTATAAAACCAGCTGACATTGGAGGTTTAGGTGGTTTCATCACTCGTAGCTGCCTGGTCGGACATCACTACGGTGTTTCAAACAACTTTTCCCGAATACGCTGGAGCGCCTCCGACTATCGGTATTGATCCACACCTCGGACAGGGAAAGGCTTTGGCGAGCGCTGGTATTGGTTATTTTTGGATGGGTCTTAACTGTTTCACTACTGCTGCCTATGTGAGCAAGATTGACGCTCATTACTACTTCTAATCTCACGTTCATTACAGGTGTTAACGATGAGGAAACGCATCAAGTCGACAGGATTCAAGGACTGGGATACCATGTTTTACAACAACTTACTGTCTATCCCTGTGCTTCTACTCTTTTCTTTACTCTTTGAGCAATGGAACGAGAAGAACCTAGAGGCGAATTTGTAAGTGCGCTCGATCTGCAACAGCGTGAATCAGGCTGAACGGTTTATTTTTAGTCCACCGGCGACTCGCAATGTTCTTCTCACCTTGATGATCATGTCAGGGGCAGCTGCAGTGTTCATCTCCTACACCACAGCCTGGTGTGTCAGGGTTACAAGCAGCACCACTTATAGGTTAGTGCTCTCTCGTATATTGATTAGTACAATTGACGGAGCATAACTTAATCGCTGCAGCATGGTTGGAGCACTGAACAAGTTGCCTGTTGCGGCATCGGGCATGATCTTCTTTGGGGATCCTGTGAACTTTTCATCTGTGTCCGCGGTCTCGATAGGTTTCTTCGCGGGTCTTGTCTACGCTGTGGCTAAAAACAATCAGGCGAAGGCTGAAAAGAGAGCTGGACCGGCTGGGGAATCTCTGCCCATGCACAGGAAGACCTGACGAATGAACATATTTAGGATATCAATTCATTCTTCCTGGTTATCCCTTCGCTTGTGAGACCGGATATCCCGTTGTGTGAGAAAGCCGGATTTAAGGCTGTGAGAAGTGCCGGATCAAGGCATTTCTCCATGTTCAACAGAGCGCATGACGTCTGTTTGTACCGAGTTGTGAGCGCTATATGCTATCATTAACAATACGTTTACAGTTGTTGGAGGGATGTTCATACATACGGGCATCTGTCGGTGAGAATACACCCAAGACAGAACGATCCCCTATCATACTATCGACCACACATGCGATGGCTTCTCGTTGTACGCGCCTGACAGGACACAAGACATTCTCGGGCTTATACGGAGTTTGGCCAAGGCGATGGACTCCCAGGGATATCTTGCACAAGCCTGCTTCATGGCAGGAACCCCCTAGCATGCGCCTGCTTGAAAAGCATAACATAGTGTTCGTGGGAAGACAGTAGGTCGATTGTGCCGTCGATTGTGCCGCTCACCTCGCATCTGGGAAACTGAAGAAATCACTTGGAGTTGGCATAACATATACAAACACAGTAACAATCGCCATTTGGCTCGGCGCTGGCAACGAATACTGCGAGGAGCGGTGCCGTTGGTGACTCTCGAGGGACA
This sequence comes from Ceratobasidium papillatum, assembly GCA_037042815.1. Taxonomy (NCBI): domain Eukaryota; kingdom Fungi; phylum Basidiomycota; class Agaricomycetes; order Cantharellales; family Ceratobasidiaceae; genus Ceratobasidium; species Ceratobasidium papillatum. The sequence goes on from JAYRCO010000755.1 coordinate 15,138, forward strand.
TCTCCAGATATGGACAATGTATCTAGGCAGCGCGAACGACACCAGCAATTGATTGACTTGGCGAGACGTGGGGAAAAGGGGTTGCTGGGCACCGGATAAGGCAATATTGGAAATGAAACGAGATTCTCACGCCGTGCTTTGGTACTTGAAAGCACGCCCGCCAGTCCGAGCTCGTTCATTTAGTCCCCCATCCATCTTTCCTGCCCACCACTACTGGGTATACACCATGGCTGGCCTTCTCCACACGCCCAAGTCGGCGCTCGGCGGCATCGCCAGCGTCCCCGGCACCCCTATCCACACTATTCAGTCTATGCGCCGCAAGGGCGCTGGACATCATGGGCCTCTCACCAAGCTACTTGTCGCGAATCGTGGTGTACGTTGCGATGTACTGCCCTGACTCTATTTTGGCTAACCTATGTACATGTAGGAAATCGCAATCCGTGTGTTCCGAACGGCGCACGAACTCGCGATGCACACTGTTGCTATCTTCTCGAACGAAGATCGCATGTCGGCACATCGTCAGCGTGCAGATGAGGCGTACCAAGTCGGTGCTGGCTTGACCCCAATTGCTGCCTACCTCGCACAGGACGATATCATCCGTATCGCGCTTGAGCATGGTGTCGATATGATTCACCCCGGATACGGATTCCTCAGTGAGAACGCGACATTCGCGCGTAAAGTCGAGGAGGCAGGAATTGCTTTCATCGGACCTACCCCCGAAGTCATCGATGGACTTGGTGATAAGACCAAAGCGCGTACAATCGGTACGCATATCTCCGCTTAAGGAATAGCACTATTAATGACTCAATAAATGCGCTTCTTTAGCTGTTGCCGCAGGTGTCCCAGTCGTACCCGGTACTCCCGGCCCGGTTGAGTCCTACACCGACGGTGCTGACTTTGTAAAGGAACATGGCTTCCCCGTGATTATCAAGGCCGCGATGGGAGGAGGAGGTCGTGGTATGCGTGTCGTGCGCTCCCAAGACGAGTTCAAGGACTCGTTCGAGCGTGCAGTTAGCGAGGCCAAGACTGCTTTCGGAGATGGCACTGTCTTCATCGAACGATTCCTTGAGCGTCCGAGGCACATTGAAGTCCAACTCCTTGCTGACGGAGAGGGCAACTGCATCCACTTGTTCGAGCGTGACTGCTCTGTCCAGCGTCGCCACCAAAAAGTCGTTGAGGTTGCACCGGCTACCCACCTTCCCGAGGAAGTTCGTCAAGCTATCCTAGGCGACGCGATCAAGATTGCCAAGCACGTCAAGTACCGCAACGCAGGCACAGCCGAGTTCCTCGTCGACCAGCAAAACAGGCATTACTTCATCGAAATTAACCCCCGCATTCAGGTCGAACACACAATCACTGGTGAGAAGCGTTTGATAATCATGGCACAGCCTCTCCTGATCTTCAATCAAACTTTACCCTACGTCAGAGGAAATTACCGGCCTCGATATCGTCTCTGCCCAGATCCAAATTGCTGCCGGAGCAACTCTTCCCCAGCTCGGCCTGAGTCAAGAGGCCATCACCAAGCGCGGCTTCGCCATCCAGTGCCGTATCACCACTGAGGATGCTGCTCACAACTTCCAGCCGGACACCGGAAAGATCGAGGTCTACCGAAGCGCAGGTGGAAATGGTGTTCGTCTCGACGCAAGCTCTGGCTTTGCTGGCGCCCAAATCACACCTCACTACGACAGCTTGCTCGTCAAATGCTCTGTTAGTGGTGCTACTTACGAAGTCGCAAGACGTAAGATGCTTCGTGCATTAGTCGAGTTCCGTATTCGAGGAGTCAAGGTATGAACGAGATAATACTATTTCAACAATAAAAAACTAAAAAACTTCTAGACCAATATTCCGTTCCTTTTCCGCCTCTTGACCCACGACGTCTTCATCAATGGCAAAACTTGGACTACCGTGAGTCTGGATCTCCTCTATATCGAGTACACGTAATAACAGTTTTGGGGACAGTTCATCGATGATACCCCCGATCTCTTCAAGCTCGTCCAGACCCAAAACCGTGCTCAGAAGCTTCTTGGATACTTGGGAGATCTGGCTGTTAATGGCAGCTCTATCAAGGGACAGATGGTGAGCTTGTTTTTAGATGCCCCATTTACATCGCACTTATACTCTAATTAGGGAGAGCCCGGCCTCAAGACCGATATCGAGATCCCCAAGCTCGCGAACAGGGACGACCCCGAAGGCCCGCCTCTCGATACCTCGCAGCCATGCAAGCTCGGCTGGCGCAACATCATCGTCGAGAAGGGACCCGAGGCGTTCGCCAAGGCCGTGCGCGAGTACCCGGGCACGCTCATCATGGACACGACTTGGCGTGATGCTCACCAGAGTTTGCTTGCTACTCGTCTGCGCACAGTCGATATGGTCAACATTGCCAAGGAGACCAGCCATGCGCTCGCGAACGCCTACTCGCTCGAGTGCTGGGGAGGTGCGACCTTTGATGTTGCTATGCGCTTCTTGTATGAGGATCCTTGGGAGCGTCTCGTGAGTGAAACTGTGCTGGATGTGAGATGTTTGTCTTATGTCGTGGTATCCAGCGCACTCTCAGGAAACTCGTGCCGAACATTCCCTTCCAAGCGCTGGTTCGTGGTGCCAACGCCGTTGGATACACTAGCTATCCGTAAGTCAGTTGAAATCCAACCAACTCAAACTAACACATGCTTATAGTGATAACGCCATCTACGAGTTCTCGCGCAAGGCGGTTGAGTCCGGTCTGGATATCTTCCGTGTCTTCGACTCGCTTAATTATTTCGAGAACGTAAGCGACGATTCAGCCTGGCAACATCGTGCTCTTTACTCATCGATGATAATCTAGATGCGCCTTGGTATCGATGCGGCCAAGAAGGCGGGTGGTGTTTGCGAGGCTG
>JAYRCO010000756.1:6621-18000 GCA_037042815.1 Ceratobasidium papillatum
TTGATTTCACAACTCCTCAAGGCATCTGCCCCCGACTCCACTAATCTTTGCTGCCAAACTAATCGCCCCCCCCCCCCACCCAACCAAACGGTCATATACGTCTGGAGGTTATCTCTACCTATGAATATCGATCCGGCGTACTCCGCGGATTCGTTCTTGCTATACGTTAGAAAAATAGCTACGTTTGCAGAGGTGGCGACTGAGATATCGGATTTAACGAACAACTCTCGCCTGTTTTACCCCGCCCTTGATGCTTTTCGGGATTTTATGGTCAAGGCGGAGAATGAAAAGATCTTGCAGTCAGTGCCCAGTTTTAATTCAACTAGCACTTCACAAAATCAACCTTCATATCATCAGAAACCAGCTTGCAGTGATTCGGTCTCTGAGTGTCTTAGTACTCGAAAAGAGTGCCAAAAGATACCATGAAGGCGCAAATGTGTCAGATGTACTCATCAATATCACTCAGTAAGTGTGCTCATATCCCCTTGCCGGAGTTGTTACAACCACTCTGTTGCCAGAGCACTCAAGTCCATTGCTTCTTATTTCAAGACCAATGAGCGTTGGGAAATAGCGATTCAAAATCCCAGTCTGGGAGAATATCTTGAAAGTAAAATATGGACCGCTTCAGAAGCGTTGATGGAGCAGCAAAGTTTGCTCTTGCGGGTGAGCCTCATTTCACAAGTTGTAATCAGACCAATCATGATGTAGCAGGGACAGGGTTCGGAGGCCTTAGCTTACAAGGATGAGCTAACTGCAGCTCAGTTGGCGGATCGAAGGAAATTGGGCGAGCTCGAGGCCATCATAAGACTTGAATCAAAACCAGGCGCAAATCTCAAAACGATTGTTTGGCAATCGATGGAGGCAAATCTTAAGGTTCTCAATCATTCCTTTTGATTTGCTTCCTACAATATAAGTCTCACTTAAATCTCCTCATAGGTCATTGGGGACCCTACCGCTCAGGACAAATAGGCTGAAGTAAAACGAGTCCTGGAAGTCCTCGCCGGGCTGACAGGAGCCTCCCTGCCACCATCCACCTTACTTGGCAAAGAGTTTGTCACAATTGGTCCGCACGTCATTCACTCTGGTTTGATCTTTGACATATTCCGTGGACAATATTTCACAAGGGAGGACATTGCAATCAAGTTGCTACGACACCGTGTGGACAAAGATACACACTGTACGCCCATTTTATCCTGTTTTTCTACATGACGCTAGGAAAAACCGCGTTCCCAGTCATATGTGCGAATTTGAGTGACTGGAATTCCTAGTATGTTCGCGATTCAGACGAAACTCGTCTCAGTGCGGAAATCGCGATTCTGTTATGCAAAATCCATATAGGTGAATAGCCACCGTGTCTACAATAACAAGCAAACAAAGATTGCAGTTATATTATATTATTACATTTGAGACAATTATAGGGAGGCTCTCATGATGTGCTAAAAATGTCAAAACATGGTGCGCCGCGGCTCCAAAAACCGCGCCCACACAAGACCCTGAGATCGGGCCCGACCTGATCAAAGAAAATCGCGCTATGTTTGCGTCCCTGAATCAGAACGCTCCACTCAAGAATTGTGGAGTATTTGTGACACATTTATACGTCATGTCCGCGACTTTGGGCATATGGAAATTCCCCATCAAACGGGTAGCAAGTGACAGCTGGAAAAACACACGCAGTGCGCCGAACCCTGCATTGATGAGAAATATACTAAGCAGCACGCAGAGATTCGTCCGACAAACATTGAATTGGGCTTCACTTCGACACGATGCTATACTCCCTTTTTATGGTATCGGTATAGCCGATTCACCTCTAGCTGAAGGAGAGGTACAGTTCTATGCCGCTCCCCCTCGATACCACGCCCACCATTAATATACGGTACTTGTCCAGATACCTGGTTTCACCTTACCTAAAAAATCAAGATGTGGTAGGTTTAGAACAATGATTCGGCCACTCATTTACTGAGGTGCCTTTGCTCCTGCGTCTAGCGGCGGTACTTGAAGAAATACCCACATACCACGCCGAAAAACAGATTACGAATGGTGCGCTCTATGCGCAGAGCTGCTCTGTCCTTACGATCAGTTTTTCATTTTCAGACCCTCGACGTCGCCCGTGGCCTGTATCATATGCACAAGGCAGCTGAATTGCCCGAGCCCGGGGATGGAATAATCCACAGCGCGCTCAATGTTTCTAGCATTCTTATCAAGGATAGTGGGCGCGCCATGATCTCTGGGTTCGGGCATTCAAAGGTGTGCAAAAAATCTGGTGATGTTGCAGACGCTAAATGTCTTTTGCAATCTTGTGTCAGATTATCCAAGACTCTCAAGAGATTTTCACGGGAGACAATTTTGAATTCCGATACATGGTACGTCATTTGTAATAGGCTCTGGGACCTGTGTTTTTTTCTGATACCCTGGTCAATGGGGCAGGCTCCGGAGCTGCTGCTTGATGAACCAACGATTATGCACGGAACCGACATTTGGTCTTGGCGCGTACTTACCTATACTAATCAATTCAGGACTAACAAGTTTGTGTATATAGGGCAATGACTACGCTTGAAGTGAAGCACCCATACATGTCCTGATATGGTACTAACATGATCTTTGGATAGATTTTGACTGACGTTCCAGCGTTTGGGGAGAAAACAAAAGGCCCAAAGATCATCACGTTCCTCTCTCAGGGCCAGCATCCCGTGCGATCGGACCACCCAAAGCTTGAAGAGTACAACCATGCTGACAAGCTTTGGGATTTGTTTGTAGAATGCTGGAGTGAGGACACCGGATCTCGACCTTCTGCCGGCCAGGTTGTGAAGAGTGTCATGCCTATCTGGCAGGAGCTGAACAGGGAGACTTATAAGGTGGGAGAGCTGGAAGGCTTAGTTAGCCTGGATGGCATGCCGGGCGTGGCCAATCGCACGCGGCCGCCAGCCAAACCTAAAAACCTTCCGGTGCCGCATTCAAGGGTATCCCCGTTAGGAAAGCCAATGCTGTCGGGAAGCCCACACGGAGTCTTTCAACAAGCTAGCCTAGGCGGATCGACACCTACGGCAAGGCTGGGCCAGCCGCTGCCGTATACCAGCAGTAATGATATAACAGGACACTCTGCGTACAATGCTGATAGTGTCGGAGTGGTACTCGGTGCGGCAATTGGTGCGATGAGCCTTATGTTCCCATCGCCTAGTAGCTGCCCTTCTCCCGAACCTTCAGATATATCGTGGCCAGCCAGTCCCTCTGCTCAAGCCTCTGAGCTAGGCGAGCCCAACAAAATGTTGATTAGCAGTGCTATGGTGAGAGTGAGAGTAATCCATTTTGACTCGATCTTAGGACCTGCTCGTAGTCTATTGCAGAAATGATTGAAGTCCTCGAGGAGCACGACTGCCCCAACATCACCGACAAGATAAATCGATCAAAATGTACCCAAAATCCTGTAGCAGGAGGCGCATATGGGGACGTATACCAGGGCTACCTATTTGACGATCAAAAGGTAGCAATCAAGTGTCCTAGGATATTTGAACGTGATATATCCGCTCTCAAAAAGAACAGTCAAAGTATGAGGGTACGCTGATTTTGCTTTGGGCTGCGCTCTTATTGATCTACGTATGAAAGCGAGCTGCAAGTGAAATTTATGCGGCGTCCAAACTAAAACATCCCAATGTCCTGAAGGTTTTGGGAGTGGCGCACTTCAGTGACCGGTTGGCGATAGTATCTCCGTGGATGGAGAATGGCTCAATTAGCGACTATTTGAAGAATAATGCGGATGTAGACCGTTGTGCAAATGTGCGTGTTTGCTGAATCTTAAGTTTCGCTACTAATCCTCTCCCTCCTAAGTGCACTCAGATCGCTACAGGCCTCGCTTATATGCACAATGAAGGAACGGTGAGTTTCAAATACAGTTCAGCTCATCGACGATAGACTGGCTACTTACGATGAGATAGGTTCACGGTGACCTTAGAGGAGTAGGTTTTTCAGCATTTGAATCACTGTCACTGACGAATGCACAGGGCAATATTTTGATATCTCCGGATGGGGTAGCGCAAATAGCTGATTTCGGCAATGTTATTTTCAAACAAAACTCTTTGCAATTCACAGGCGGAGGTAGCGCGGCGGGGTTTAGCTGCAGGTGGACGGTCAGTATACACAAGCTCCCAAGTTATTTGGGCTTGCTTCAGTGGTTTAGTAAATAAATTCTTGATCGCTATTCTTCTAGGCGCTCGAAATTGTTCAAGGAGAGGCATGCTCCAAATCATCGGATGTATATGCCTTGGGCATGGTGAGAATCGCGTCACTTAACTCCTATAATTTGACTAAACATCGAGTAGACAATACTCGTGCGTAACTATCGAATATAGCAACAGCATATCTTATAAGCTGACCGGTAATCAGGAAATCATAACAGGAAAAGTCCCGTTTCACCACCTACCGGAACCTTCAGTTTGGGGTGCAGTTTTTGCCCAGAAGCTGCCTTCTCAGCCCCAGGATTGTATTCCCAGTGACAGCCAAGACGGGGACAGGCTTTGGCAACTCATCACGCAATGCTTGTCTAGAGAACCTACCAAACGCCCTACTGCGAGCAAAATGGAGAAAATGGTACGCCTTTGACCTGCTACAGATTCAGCTCATAGTTGTATGTTGTGCAGTTGGCAACTATCACGAAAAGGGGGCTTAGTTCGTTGTCCCCCGTTGGGTCACCGGTTGTCCCAGAAGCGGGTTCTGTGCTTTCAACTCCGGAGGTCAAGGCTCAGCGCTCTGCATCTAACTAGATCCCAATCCTACACAGTTTTCTCACGCTGTTTGTGTCGAAATATCATGTCCCGTTTTGTATGAGAGGAAAATGTTTCGAGAATTGACGAACTTCATTTGAAAAATGATGACGTGATATATTACGCTGAACGACAGACTATTCCAGCATTGATCTTCAGTTCAATCATAATCCATTTTAGACTGGGGGTTTCTTAATGAGCACTGAAGCTAGTACGTTACTAGCTCCCATGGTCTCAGAGAGGCTGCCTCACTTACGACTGTGCCCATGTTATTTCTATTGAATTCGAATCGCTCGCCATATCACGTCTTGCCACCGCTCATGTTCATTCATATGTTTCGTTCTAGGGTTATGCTTGAAACTCGCTGCGAGTGCCAGATGTATACCGAGGCCTGAGGAGGCAAACAGCCGCGTCTTACCCGCAAGGTCGTGAATGTACTAAAGCATAGCCCTTGCGCTTCATAGGCACGTTACGTACGTGTCTCGCTCGCTCATCTTTTCACACCTAACTATCATCTTTATCTTTTCCCTCGTGCATCATCCCTTCATCCGAACGTCATCGATCCAGTGGCCGCCAGACCCGCGAGTTCGCTCGCTGGAGCCCTGGTACTCCCCTTCATTTCGCTCAGAGCTCTCCAACCATCCGTTTCGGTCGATGTCATTCTTTTCTAAGTTTACATTCTCATTTCCTATATGCCCATTGCACGTAGCGTATATCAAATACTTCTCAATCATGGTCACACTGCACGACCCAAGCGCCCACGAGGTACGGAAAAGCGACTGGAAGTTGAGGCTGATGTTCGCATCGATACTCGTTCTACCTGAATAGCTTTAATGTATATATATATCTTGCGCCTATACAGTCAGGGATAGCGCCCATGTTGCGGCCCTCGTTCGGTTGAACGAATGCTCAAGTCAATACGTGGCTATATGCGTAACTAACCCAAACTTGTTGATTGATTTCTCACTTTGTGTAAATATGCACTAGGCTCCTAAATATCCTTATCAGAGCTTCGCCTTCCACTCCCCTCTCCCTCCCCCACTCTTCACACCCAAGACCTCTCCACGGTTATCTCCTACGTTGAACGCATCCCAGTCCCCAGCAGCCGGAGTTTCCCTCGTCACCTGATCCGGCAGTCCCCAACTGTCCACCACCCACAACGCCTGTGGTCCTAGCTCTTCTCGAACCAGCGATTCGAGCACAGTTTTGGCAGTGGTATGCTGAGAAGGTGTGATGATTGCTTCGGCGAGGAGGTAGGGACTGGATGTAAGTATTTGGAGGAGAGATGTATGGAGGAGTATCGAAAGAATTTTGCTATCAAAGAAGGAAAAGACGGGTTAGATGGGGCAGCGAGAAGAAGAGGGGATCGGGATATTTACCTAGTACCACCAGAAGTAGACTTTACAAGTCTGAATGTCTCATCTGCGCAGATACGTTCACCAAATGCGACGGCTGTAGCCTGGATCGTGTCCGACAAATGGAACATCCAGGCTTCGTAAACTGACTTCCCGTTCTTGGTTAGGACTGCGAGATCCTTCTGGAGCTAAATAAATCAAGTTGGATGAGAATCTATTTGAGGGAATACTTGCTATCCTCATACCTTGCGAGCCAGAACCGTCTCCCGGAGCTGCATGAGCTTCACGCATGCCTCGACGTCTCGTGCAATGTCCCAGCTCTTGGCTTGGTTCACATCGTGGGTCGAGAGCTTATATGAACCGTCGTCGATCGCAGCTAGGAGCTCTTTTGCCACCTTTTGCGTAAGCACAGCGTTGTCGCCTACACACTCAAATCAGTCCAAATGAATCGTAACCAAAGGGTCAATACATACCTTCAGCTGTGATCCCCGCATGCGAATATCCCACATTCTGCGCCATTCGGTTCACACTCAAGTAGCCCTGCCCACCACATCGCTCTCGTGCGATACTCGCACATCGTTCACCATGCCACGTAACCAGCGGCTTGATTGCGCAACACAACCTCACGACCTCGGCGTATTCTTTCTGGGGGGTATCAGGTCCAGCAGCGGCCCAAGCGCGTTTAGCGACATGCAGACCACAGTTGAGCAGAGCCGTGCGAGCGAGGAGCGGGACTAGTGCAAGTTGTTGGAGCTGGTAGGCGAGAATGGGTGTATCTGATTTTCCGGATTGACCGACTGTTAGACGGGTTGCAGAGAAGCGCAGAGCAATCCCTAGGGAGGCTTTGGCGCTGCCGAGGATCATGGATGCGATACAGAGACGACCGGCGAGGAGTTGATCCGCAACTTTCAGGAATCGACTGGTCATAGGGAGAGTAATTAGTAACCAGTGGTTGATGTGGAAGAAGAACTCACGCCCGACGTTGAGTAATACTCGAGGTGAACTGCCCTTTCTCATTCACATCACTCCACCGATTCAGAAGTGCCTCTCGAGGGCATCGAACATGCTCGAAAGCAAGCTTGCCATTGTCGACACCGTTGCAGTCCATCTTCTTTCCCATGTCGTGAATTGAAACGCCAGGACATGGCGCGCCTGATTCGTCTCGGATCCGTACGAGGAATGCGTGGATGCCTTCGTTTGTGCCATTGAAGATTAGTTGAGCAAAGACGACGGAGTAGTTGGCGTGTACAGCAGACTAGGTTAAAGGAACGTTAGATGAGGCGATGAGAATGCTGTAAATACATACATTTGTGATCCAGTACTTTTCTATATTGGCAAATCTTAAGTTACGATCGGTTCAGAAAACAAAGTCCGACTCACGGGCGATGACAGACGGGGTGTTAATTACAAACTCATGAGTCTTCGGATCCCAAATTGCCGTGGTTTCCATTTCCACGGCGTTGTTGCCATACCCCAACTCTGTCAGAGCGAAGCATCCAATGACAGACATATCATCGACGCCGTGCAAGAGCTTTCGATGTCGTTCGGTGCCAAGCTTCAGCACTGTGCCACCGAACAGGTTGTACTGAACCGTCATTTTGGTCGTAAATGACGGGTCGAGCATGCCAGCTAGCTCATGCGCTGCAAACAGAGTGTTTAGGCGATGCGAGCTGAGACTGGATTTAGACGCTCACCGGCCATGACGTTCAACGGGTTCTTCTCAAAGTCGAACACAGAAATCATTTTGGTCTCGGAGACGCGCTTCAGTCTATCCAATGCCAGTTCACGCTCATAGGCAAGCGAGACATTGTGCCGGGGAATGAAGAGCGGCTCATCCGCTAATGCACGGAATGCATCGCGTTTGTCAAAGTTGTCATGGTCAAAAATACGTTTGAGCTCCTCGATGTTGAACGAGGCAGGAGGGGGTGTATATGGAGGCATGTTGGTGGTCGTGGTAAGTAGCAAACCGACTCGCAGGTCTCCTCTTATGGACAGGTCATCTGTCCGGCATGGCGGGCATGTGGGCGAGCATGTGATTATTGGTGGCGATCGGCGTGTGATTTCCAGAAGGTGGCTATGCTATGCACGTCACGTGTGACCCTGAAGCGCAAACTCCCAACAACAATAATTGAGAAGAACTGGACCTGGACGCCACCGCCCGTTTTCCTTTTACTGTGTTCGCGCACTGCCAGCGGACAAACGAACAGCGCCTTTGTTGACTCGCTTGGAGTCCATTTGACCTTCATAGTGTATAAAGATGGCGCACCTAGTCGGACATCAACAGCATCGCGTTTTTTATCCTCTAATGCCTGTCGTTTCCAATGTTTTAATTTCAGAACATAGCCATCAGCTTGAGCGTCGGAAAGGCGGTGGCGGCGGTGGAGGTCATGGAGGCGGAGGAGGGGGAAAGGGTGGAGGAAAGGGTGGAGGAGGAAAGAGCGGCGGCTCTCGAGGAGGGACGTCGGTTGCGGGTCTCAGTGGACGAACAACGTCGACTGGCTCTCGGGGTGGAGGCTCGATTACTACTGTCCCCTCGGGCTCTAGGTTTGCAGGGCGTGAAGCCGGCAGTGGAACACGAGTGAGTATTTTTTCTTACCTTTTTTAGATTCAAGTACTCAAGCTCCTTTTAGGATAACGTCTACGGCGGGTCATACTATGGAAGTGGATACCCCTATGGAGCTTATGGGAGTACATGGGTCGGTGGTCGTCCGTTCCCGTTCTACTATTGGCCCGTATACGTTGGCCCACATGAATACTACGGCGCCTCTGAATATGGCCCCTCGAACTCTACAGACAGACCAGGCGGTCCTATGGCGACTGTCTCTGTCTACACAACCTCTGCTACGTACAACACTTCGGACGTCTACCGTATTCTGGGAGACCAGGCATCCGTACAAGCCGTTCTCAACGCCCTAGTGTCAAACTGTACCGTTGCAAACGGAACAATTTGGAATTACGACCCCTCAAGCAACGATTTGGCACGTTCGTTGCCTAGAGTAGAGAGCGTTGTCCAATGGTACCGTGCTAGCTCGTTTTCTCTTGCACTAGACGGATACAACAACTCGGTGGCGTCAACTTCAGCTGCTCCTGTCAACAATGCAACACTGCAACTCGTTGACACTTTGGCCCCCGCGGCGCCACTGCCTTCTACGATTAATCACGCCTTCCTGGAGTGTGTGAATGTCACAGTGGCGCTATCTGTACCGCTCGTCGACGCAGGTTTGAGTAATTTGCCACCCATGAACGGGCTAGGCTTGCTTTGCTTGATGTGGGCCACTTTCCTTTTGTTTAAGCGAGCTTTCTTGTAGACTATACCCCCTTTTCGTTGTCTTATACCTCTTCTAAGCTTCGGGAGATAACCTTTGCCATTCGCTTCCGGTTTATACTTATTCTTTGGTGCTGTTCGGGGCTTTGCGTTTCTTGAGTCGCATTTTTTATATTCCGCTTTTTGCTTGTAATAATCGTCATGAATATCAATCGTCCGAGCTACCTAGTCTGAATTCTTTTTAAATGATCAGTACACATTGGTTCAAACGACCAAATCGCCGTCATCTTTTGAACAAGCATAGGTCAAATCAGACTAAGAAGGGATGGGAACGCAGGGTAGATCTTATCACAATAAACCCCGTGGCTCTATTATTGGACCTCAAACAGCCCTGTACCCTTGGAACTTGAGGGCAGACCCGGGGTAACGTATTCATCTTTGAGTTTGTCGGTTATCCGCTACATATATGCGACATTTGCTAATAATGTCGTGGCGATCACGTGCGGTCGGCCTATTCCCCCGCAGCCTCAATCATCGTCCACAAACCCGAATCGCCCCATGCCACGCATCTTCCGTCATCCTCTCGATAAAAATCGCCGCCTGATAGTACACTTTGACACGCAAAATATACATCCTGATGCACTGACTCGACTTTCCGTTGCCGTCGGAGTAAGCCCTAAAATTCTATCTGCTCGTCACTTCTTAGAGAGCTAAATTTGAGCAACAGCGTGGTGGCGGCGACGTAACAGATGATAGGACTCGTGCAGATATCCTAGTTGTGGATCCCCTGCATCCTCGAGCCTTTCATGAATTCATAGAGAGCCGCCGCTCCGAGGACCGCCCCCCTGTGGTTTTCGGCTTCTGGATATCTCTTTGCATGCTCTTGAATACGCTCGTCTGGCTCGACCATCCACACTGGGAACATGTGGCTTCATCATACGAACAGAAACTCTCGTCTGGTGTCTTAGCCTATGGCTCTTTCTTGGCGGGACGAAAGTCCGCGACTGACGTCCCCAAGGCCCAGCTCCAATCTAAAGCTTCTGAATATGTGGCTGCTATGATATTAGATGCAGCAAAGTCTACAGGACTCGCCACTCCTGGTACCGTTACGTCTGAGGTACCTAACATTGAGTCTGTGGTCTCTGTTGCGTCTGACGATGAGGCTTCTTTGTCTCAGCCCCCTGACACCCCAGCTCTTGCTACTGTTAATCCTGGCTCAGCCCTCGCACGTTCTACAGAAGAGCCTTCTAGTATACTAGCTTCGTCATCGCCCAATACCCACGACTTATCTAATGCCAACCATCGTGAAGGCTGGTCGAACCCCGTCACTCCCTCAACTCCTATCACGTTTTCTGTACCTAATGTCAAACGTACGGGTTCTGGGCTTAAGTTATCTACAATCGGCTCTTCGAATCTAACTCTTCAGCCGAGCCCTGGACACTCGATAAGCCGAAAGATGAAGAGCAAACGACGACCTAACTCTGGGTCGAATGATATCGACCGGGCTCCCGATACAATCCCTGAGGTTTCAAACTTGCAGTCAGGTAAAGAAACTGCTAGTTTGGAGGATTCGAGTATGGTTGCTCCACAGAACGGACACGCCACGATCGATGACCAGCAGACTCCGAATACTCATGGAACGGCTGTGCAATCCGCGCCTCCAGTGAACGGAAAAGTTCAGCCTAATCATGCCAGGCCATCACTAGCCGAGCCAGCTTCGAATGGAACACAATCTACACAAAAGATTGTTCCAATACCTGAGCAACAACAGAATCCTACGGCGGCACATTCTGTCCAGGAAGTGGCACCTCCACCATCTCCCCGCCGGCAAGAAAGTGAATCTACCCCCAGCCTCGCCACTGTGGACCTCAATTTCCCTCGTCCCAGTTTATCTTCTGTTGATCCAGCATCATACGTCCTTGCCACGCTCGATGCACAATCTAGACCTGATTCTCGCATATCTGTCAATTCTGCACCTCCTGTTCAACCTAAAACGCCTCAAAGA
>JAYRCO010000757.1:0-17999 GCA_037042815.1 Ceratobasidium papillatum
CCGATACTAAAATATCTTTCTCTTGACGCAAACTATGACCCATCTCCCTCGGAAGATCCAATTAAATTTCTCAAACAACACATGTCACAACTACCACCTCATATGCTTGTGCTATTCAGTCGGCATCCAAAAGCTACCCCTCATGCGCGAGGGTCTATACCCGCTATCAAGAACCGAAGATGTAATTATGCGGTGGGAGAACCTCGAGCACTCGATCCCGACTTGCTGAGTAAGACGGATGCCGAGGTTTGGGATATTATCAACGAGGAACGACCCCAAGGGCAAACCATCCAAAGGCCAACTGCCCCAGAAGCGGATGATGACATCGCAGATGAACGAACTTGGGCGGATGAGGAGTTTCAGGGTGGAATGAAGGGGCATGTCGGGAAGATTGGCGAGTTATTGGCCGAACTAGAGGGGGAACGGACCAGGGAACGACAGAGAGCCATACGAATGCAAGCTGCGGTCGTTCGTCAAAGAAGAGAGGAGACGGAGGAAGAGTTTGAGAGTAGCGATGAAGAAGAAGAAGAAGAGGAGGGCGAAGAGGAGGATGAACCTAGGCAGTTTGATGCCCCAGAAAGGGAGCTCAGGAAGGCTGTTCGCGAACGATTCATTTCGGGACTTCTGAAGGTATGTCGTTGAGTATTAAGATGCCTTTAAATCGTCGTTCATCCAAATAAATAGGAGTTTGATTACGATGCAGTGGATTGGGATGAGAAGTGGGATCCAGATGATAGGGATAGCGAGGATAGATGGTTTGATGAAGAGGAGGAAAGCTAGATGCTATTTAGACGCATAGAATGTGAGGCCTCAGATATTCATCAAACGCTTGTGAATTAATGTCAATCATACCTAGCAAATCATTGTTTTGCTTGTTTTGTAGCCTTCTTCACATGTATCTCTTCCCGTTTTCCAAATTCAGAATCGTGAAGTTCCTGTTTGTAGTATTTATTAGCTGGAATACCGGCCTCGGGGTTTCATGAGCCAGACTCACCATGTTTGCCACTCGTTTGGCGGTTGATACCGCATTCAGCCCCTCAAGCACCTTTTCCTCGGGTAGGCTGAGCTCAGTTAAAGTGGTACCTATCGTATATCACACTTATTACACATATGCATAAGCTAAGATTTTCGAAGAGCTCACCAATTCGTTCTTCAACCTTGTGTACCTTCTCTTCATCACGTTCAGTCACAAAGCTAATTGCCATACCGTTCCTTCCCGCTCGGGCTGTACGTCCAACTCGGTGGGTATACTCTTCAGGAGCGCCCGGAAAGTCCCAATTCACGACCAATGCGACGTCTGCGATATCCAGCCCACGAGCGCCCACATCGGTGCTGACTAGGACTGGAACGACACGTGAACGGAACAAGTTGAGCGAGTTTAGCCTCTCGCGTTGCTTTAGTCGAGAATGTAACGCGGCGGCGCGGATACCGAGGGTTTGGAGTAGCTTTGTGATGTATGCCGCTGTGCGTGGTCGAGAAACAAAGATGATTGTTGGTGGGGGCTGTTGGATGGCGTCCTCGTCTATTTTTGGTGGTTTGAAAGCTTTGTTTCCGCCCTTGCCTTTGCGAGCTGGCTTTTGGGGCTCGGGCGGAGAAACACGCATGTGCGCTATTGATTCCGGGGGGTTGCAGAGTGCATAGAACAAATATGGTTCTCGAACGTGCGAAGGAACGAGGAGGTAGTGCTGCTTAAGCGTACCAACAGTCTCCACGCTAAGTGAGCGAACGATCAACATTGCTGTGCAGGATGATACGGAGGTTGTATGCGTACCTTTCAGTCATGCGATGGACAAATGGTTTTTGTTTTCCAGGTTGAGGTGTTGCATTTGCCAGGTTCTCGACAGCAGGTGTCCATGTGGCGGTAAATAAACACGTTTGTCTATCTTTTGGTGTTTTCGAGAGGATTGTAGCCAGGTCCGTAGCGAATGTGTCAGTCAAGAGTCGATCAGCTTCGTCTAGAACCTATAAGATCAAGTTAGTACCGAAGCTCGTTGCTATACGCCAAGTATTACCAGAAATTTCAATCGTGCCAAACTCCATTCTTCTCCGCTACTGTTCATGTGATCGACAAGCCTACCAGGAGTTGCTACAACAACGTGGGGTCGACGTCCGAGCTCCAGCGCCTGTTCTATCATGTCCATGCCTCCCACAATGACCGCGGTTTTAAGATTGAGAGGGCCACCTAACACCACAAACTGTTCGGATATTTGGAACGCTAGTTCTCTAGGCACAGATGAGTAAATTTCAACTCTCTGCACTAAGCGACCATACCTTGTAGGCGTCAGAACGAGCGCAAATATACCATACGGATCTTCTGATAGCTTTTGCAAGATCGGGAGTGCGAACGCCATAGTCTTTCCCGAGCCAGTTTTTGCGTTTCCTATGCAGTCTCTGCCTGTGCATCCCAAAATATAGCTACAATACGACTTCTAACAGGCGAACACACGTACCCGAAAGAAGCGGAGGAACGCAACCGATTTGAACAGGTGTTGGTTTTCGTATTGACATAGCTTCTAAAGAGGAAACTAGACTTGGCTTAACACCGAGCGAAGTGAAAGTAGCTTCTTTCGGAGTTGGAGCGCTCTTGGTCTTGGTAGACACAGCAGTAGCCCTTTTGGAGATCCGAGTTGGAGCGCTATCGAAGTTGAGCTTCACAGAATCGTCCTCTGAAAGAGTCTCCTGCCCAGAATCTTTCACAGCGCTACGAGGGACAGTTTCCGAGTTATTATCGTTGAAATCATACTCAGACGAAGAGCCAGAGTCTGCAGAGGATTCGCTTTCGCTTTCCGAAAGTCTTCTTCGCTTTGAGGGTCGACTAGCCAGCATCGAGATCGTATGTCGTAGTTGAGAAACAGAGACAAATTTATTATGAATTTCCAATCGAGGTGCCACGGCGCCTATTCATCAACTCCAACCATGCCTCGACGGTCACAATCCCCACGCCGTGATTCTCCGCCCCGCCGCTACAGGAGATCCCCCGAACCTGATAGAAGGAGGCGGGAAACCGACAGAGACGAAAAATACTCTCGCGGCTCACGTCATTCGCGTGACGATAGGGATGGCAGAGACTATGACCGCGACCGACGAAGGCCACGCGATGACGATAGGCGCGAACGGCGAGATGATAGGGACTCCCGGCGAAGAGAAGACAATGACTATGATAGAAACCCCCGTGGCCGTCAACGGGAAGAGCCAGAACCAGCGCCGAGCCACTCTCGACCCAAAACCGGTTCTCCCAGCCGTAGCCGCTCTGGTTCTCCGGTAGAGGACAAGGCCAAGCCCAACTTTGGCAACTCTGGACTGCTTGCTGCAGATACAAACACCGTAAAGCATGGAGACGGGACTTCAACTCTACTTAAATATAACGAGCCACCAGAGGCGCGCAAGCCGCTTCTAAACTGGAGGCTCTACGTTTTCAAGGGGCAAGAACAAGTTGGTGAGCTATTTGTGTTAGCCATTCTAACTTGCTTCTCACCTGTGTCGCAAGATCTGCTCCACATACACAGACAGAGTGCATACCTCATTGGACGCGACCAAATAGTATGTGTTGTTAATCTGTGATCAAGAGAATTTGACTGAGCGAGCCTAGGTCTGCGATATCCCAGTCGAGCACCCGTCGTGTTCCAAACAACACGCAGCGATCCAGTTTCGCCAGGTTCAAGTAAAGGATGAATATGGTGTTCCGAAACCGTTTGTTAAGTGTGTCACTCCTATACGCCTCGTCTTGCATCTTGTTTATCATTTTTACGCAGACCTTTTGTCATCGACCTCGAGTCTACGAATGGTACCGTAGTGAATGACGAAATCATCCCGGCTTCTCGCTACTACGAACTGAAATCCAGTGACGGTGAGTTATCCCACTCTATAGTTGGAATGATTCTGACTGTTTGCCCAGTCCTCAAGTTCGGCCAATCCACTCGCGAATATGTCCTGCTTCCAGAGGAGACTTCTTAGGTAGTCCCAATCTCATTCTGCTCCTAAAAACGCTTCTTCCTTTGGATGATGCACTTTTTCAGCCTAACTCGAGGATTTAATATTTGGATTCTGTTATACGTGGTTACGCCTGGCTATCGTTCTGTGTACAGGTTTTACCCTCAATGCAATACGTTCTTCTTGCTTTGGCACTGCAACGCTATGTCTTCGAATGGTCTACCTTGGCGTTGTTACCAGGTTACTTGAGTCGCGGAAGCAATCCAGGTGACTCCCGTTTGAAATTATTCCATCAGTCGCTCGCACCCTCATCGTTGCTCCAACATCATGTATCTCTATGCTGCTGAACTAGGCGTGCTACTTTGTTCGTCGGGCATGTGTTAGATGATCTTCTATGTTCGGATATCGCTTGGTTGGAAACGGGGTGCTCACACATGTATGCGTTGCTCCCGGTTGTGCAGGGAGCTGAAGTGCATAAAGATGAGCTGGTCTTGGCCTAACGTTTTCTTGTGTTTCTTCACCACACTTTTTTTACGCAAATTATTCCGGCAGTGCCGAGAAAGCCTCAGGCAGGCACTAATTCAACTGTAAGCCTACAAGCCTTGTCAGCCTCAACATTACCATCTAACTTCAACAGCTTCATTTTCCAGACCTTTATTTTTCGTTCAGGCAACGATTTTAATCCCTTTTTTTTTTACACCAATCCCTCGTTACTCTATCATGACTCGTTCGTTGTGCATTGGACGCCTTGCGATCCTTCTTTTGTTGCCGGTGACTACGTTGGCAGCACCCATCCAGCACAACCCCCGGCAACTCGACCAGCTGAAAGATCTACTCGGAGCCGCTAACCCTCTGGGCGCCGTTACTGGTATAGCCGGCGGCGCAAAGGATGCGGCGGGTGGCGCTGGAGGACAACTTGGCAAGTTGATTGGCGGAGCTGGGATCCTGGTCAGTGGCTCTTGATGGTTACATGCTAGATGCTTGGTATATTGAGTCGACATTCCAAATCAGTCGTCTGCATCAGCAGGAGCAGGAGCAGGCGCTGGAGGAAACGCCGAGAAGCCAGCACCAGAGCCCGCGGCTGGCAACGGAACTGTTCCCGCACCGGGTGGTGCTACAAACGGGACTGCTCCCGCTCCTCCATCAGGAGGTAAACCGACTCCACCACCTGCCACTAATGGTACTACGCCTCTCCCTCCCTCTGCAGGGAATAGTACCGCTCCTCTTCCCCCAGCAGCTGGTAATGGGACCATCTCGGAACCGCCTGCAAAGAATGGGACCGCTCCCGCTCCTCCGCTTGCGTCTAATGGAACCGCGCCTCCTCCTCCCGCCGCTGGAAACGGTACGGCTTCTCCTCCGCCGGCGAGTTCACCGCCAAAAAACGGAACCGCGCCGAGTGATGGTAACAAAAATACAGGGAAAAACGGTAGCAGTCGAGTCTCAATTAGCATATGGCCATTTTTCTAACTGTATTTTGGGCTTAGGTGGAGGCGCTGGTGTTACGACAGTGACAGTGACGAGTAAGTTTATGCTTTTTACTCTCTAAAGTCTTCGAGTTACTAACACTAGCTCACTTTTGCAGTCACGGTCCCTCCTAATGGTAGCTAATATAAGCTCCATACGTTCAATCTTCGACTAACTAATCACTTTCAGGAGGCGCTGGAGGTGCTGGAGGTTCCAAAACTACCACCAAAGCCTCGCAATCGAGCAAGTTTTTTTTTATATCATTGTACACTTCACTAATCTAGGTAAGCAGGTTCAACCCCAGTCAAAGGCGGGAACAACCCAGGTACGAAGGCTCCACCTACTGTTGTCTTGTAATCACTAGCTCATCGACCCATGTAGCTATGACGGCTGCTCCCGCTGCAGGAGGCAACAAAGGTGGACAGAATGGCCAAGATGGTAACTCCACGAGCACCACCGCAGAAGCTGGTACGTCGCACACAACATTCTCGTCACGCATACACTAACTTAACTTTTGGTCACAGGCAAAGGAGGCAAAGGTAACACTTATCAAGCCTCTATGCCTTAATGAAATCTAATCGATGTTGAAAAGGTGCTTCTCCTGGGTCATCGACGTCCGTAGCTGCTTCTGCTACTTCTACATCCGCCGCTGCTTCTCTCGCCACATCAACTACAGCCGTCGGTGGTGTTCCAGCTGCAGGAGGCGCAGGTACGTCTTTACTCAAAAAGCACATTACTAAAAGTTGATTAACAATTCGCTCATTAGGTGCAGCGGCTACACCATCTCTATTTACGGCTCAAGAACCCGCGCCGACCGCTCGTATGTCGTCTGTTTGGATTATTTGATACTGTATACTAACATGTACATCGTGCTGCCTAGCTCCCCCAGGTGGTGCCGGGCAAGGGCAGAAGGCACAAGCCGCCTAAAAACGATTTGCGGCCCCTGTCGTATGGTAGATCAAATGAAGTTTATTGGTTTGCTGCTTGTGCCTTGGATACTAGACTCTATTGTAAATCCAGTACGTTATTTACAAAAGATCAATGCTCGAAGTAAACTATCCCTCCGGATCGTTCGCGATGGTATAAGGATATTAGATTTGACTGAAACAGAGCGACTGTATTTCGCGACCTATGCAAATACATTGAGTACATGTATGTATGAGTCTTAAGCATTAAGTATAAATTTAACTAGAATCTAGATGCAGACTACCATGCATGATTATTCCCTTGTGCTTCTTCATCGCGAGGCATATCCTCCTTGCTATGGCTAAAACCTATACTTCCCATCTCGTAGGCCTTGGCGTCAATCGGAGCCCAGGTTGACGAGATGCTTGATGTTTCGTCTTCTTTAGGTTTTATGGTCTCATCAGCGTTCTCGGAGTGCGCTAAGAGCTATAATATCGATGGGTATGGTTTCGGCACCAATACTCCTCGGACAGCAAGAAAAGGTGCTTACGTTGACGGTATTCACAAAACGTCCGGAAGTGCGTGACTCGCTATGGCGAACAGTGACTGTCTCTGTGTCAACACGCACTTGACTCTCTGGCTTCCTGTTAGGGAACCACTACACAAACATTGGTAAGTCGATCATACTCCAGAGATTGTGAAATTACCGAAGTTGCGCGTCCACCGACTACGACGTTCACACGGCGGTTTGCCGTATCATTAGACCCCCCTGCTTGAATACTGACATGGTCACTGCCGCCCGTTACTAGATCTCTCGTCGTTACCCGCCTATGACTAATTTTCAGTATTGTTTCATACAATCGATACATTGCATAAACCTACGCATTGAGAGTGAATAGTAGAGAATAGGCGTAGAGTCGAGGTGTCAACATGTTGAACGTTGCATGAATGTTTCCTTGTGAAGAAACATATTTTAGAGATACTGTAGGCTTCGATCAAAGGTGTATGATAATCACCGGTCTGCGTTACAGACGTGATTGTATCGCATATAGCCGATAATGCTGGAGGCAAGGCCGCTTCGAAGGTGATGAGCACCAGCTGCCCAATGAGGTTGTCGGTGCTAGTAGAATCTTGAGCCGCAAGCTGACTCTCTAAGATCAGTTTGACCTACTTTGGATTGAATCCTTTCTTTGATCGAAGGAGGTAAAAGAGTGTAACAATTGTTATGACTGAATCGACAACTATTGGTGTTTGTCAGTCAACCAACACTGGTACGTCTGAAAAAGAGTTTGTAGAAACTCACGAACTGTGCTGACGAGCATGGGGATGACCGCATAGGGAATTTTGCCTTCAGGGTATGGCTGAGATTCAATAAGTTAGTGTTGTGAGTGTCACAGTTCAAAGATGCAACTCACATTCTTTAGGCCGATTTGAAGACCAACGCCGAAGCTGCATCCCCAGGCAAGGAATATAAATAAGAAAAGACCGAGTGGAAGCCATATTTTGCGTCCGGAAAGCCGATAGCATCTAAACAGTATTGAGTTCAGCTGAGTCGACTTAGCTTAAGTGAAGTACTTGCCGGATCGAGAAATAGATTTGCGCAACAGCGCCAAGCGACGCGCCCAGTATTGGTTCGGTCCAGTCCGGCCATGGCCAGTTTGCTGCTTCGCGCCAATCACCGTAGGCGATTACGATCTTGAACCATATAATCAGGAACGCTTGTACTGTTTTCAATCTACAAAAATTTAAGGCATGAGTACATGCAATTGCAGAACCACATCGAAGTTTCGACTCACGTTGCAAGAACCATAGTGATCCAAACAATAATCTTGATATAGACTGCGTCGCTCTTGAAGTGTTTGCAATAAAAGTAAAACTGCTGAAGTAGAATCCCCGCAAACATAAAGTCAAGGAGCGCCCCAAGCATCCATGGACCCAACATGATGCCAGGGTTGTTCACGTATTGCCATTCCATAGATGTCGGGACGTAGGTCTGGTTGACCAACAAGTGTGGATTTGAGCTGTTGAGTTCACCCAGGCTCATTGTGGAATTAAGGTAAAGGGAGGGACTGAGGGGGATGGGAGAGGAGCTTACTCGAGTGAACATCCCACGACTCCAGACTTTAAGTGATTTATGCGCAGCTTGCCCGCTAAAATCCGAGCAGCGTTTGGTTGATCAATTCTAAATCGTACATCGACGGGAAATTACTAAGGAGATTTGACCGAAGGTGAGCTTCGATCAGTAGGTGGCGCCGGAATGCTATGATGGGGTTAGAGCCGATGTGCGCGATAGTGCTGCCAGTTTACGCCAACTTCTCCAGTACGTCACCTAAACATATCTCACTGTTAGTCATACTCCTGGAAATACTGTTTTCATGAGCATTTCCAGAGGAAGAGCAATCAATACATTCATCGTTGGGACATTAGATATAGTACTCTCACGTTTCTACCACCCTACGACTTTGGCAAGTCCATGGTAATTTATCAAAGAAGTGTGGCGTTGACCCGCAGTCGTGCCTTTATATTTCACCTCTCCAACAGACAACCTTGCAGCCGACATCGGATCGTTTCACTTGCGAACTCCGACACTCGGTCGAGAAGCCGTTCTGGACTCAAATTTCCAATGGTAGACATCTCTTGACTCAATCGGTCGATCAGGGTCCAGTTTAAAAAAGGTGGATTCTATACTGGTTATAAACCTGTACCAGGACCCGCGTCTAGCTTTCAAAGTCTCAATATCATGATACTAGAAACGCCCTGCCGGGCCGCGCACCTTGCTTAGATGTAGCTAGTCGCGTCAACTGATAACTGAGGATATCCTCCGTGTGACAGCTACGCATAGGGACTGCAGCTACATTGAGGCAAGTCCGCGAGTGACATGCAACATCACGAAATCGCGATGCACTAAGTTGACGCTCAGAGAATATTTGAAGCTGTTGGAATGTTCCAATTAGAAACTTGGTTATATAGCACTCTAGGGCACTATCGAGCACTCTTGAGCGCTCGAGAGTGCTTGACTGGAATTAGACTCTGAGGCTGCGTGGCCTTCGGATATAGCTTGTTTGGCTACATATTCTAAGCTAGAGCTATATGTTAGTAGGCTTGAAAAGGGTGAATTTGACTCATCGGGAGCTCCCACTGGCTCAGGAATTCCGTGGCGATGTACCAAGTACTTGCAAAATATATTTGTTCATCGGACACAGGACTAAATTCAGCCTATTGTGCCAGCATTCTGAGTTGAGAGTGCATATGCCTGTCCAGCTACTTCAAACACCAATCGATGTGTTCGCTGAGCGTCAATTAAGCGTAGTACAATATTGTGATGAAGTTACCGTTGGGAAGCGCCATGCTTGATGATCGCCGAGGAATCGTTGGGCCAGTATCAATCGCGAGGTCCAAAAGGGAAGGACAATGGAAAAGAAACAAACACAAGCATACGGGGATGAAACATGTTCACGATGCTTAGTAATTATCGGGGGGAGGTTGACCTTGGAGCAAGGTGATTATAAAGAGCGTGCACGTCAAAAATGACACAGACTAGAAAGTCCAACTGGTAGAACAATAGCTTATAAAAGTCCAAGTCTAGCATGAAACAAAACATCAATCAACGTAAAAATGTCCACAAAACCTCATAATCCCAGTGAAAGAAACCTCCTTCTGACGCTTAGCACTTCCAAGATGACTACAAATACAACGGGTGAGGCACGGTTGCGTATAGGCATATGAATGCTTACGTTGCGTGTGCCTGCGCTGCCTGTAGACTTGTACGGCGATTGGCCTAGACATTCGGCCACAGTCACCATTTTGTAGTCCGCGGCCTTGAACTGCTGGATAGCATACGGGAGAACATCGTTTCTGCATGGAAATCCATTTCAGCGGGGTTTCAGCAGTACCTCAAGAGCATACTCACGCAGTGGTCGCTGTAAAATTTGCGTGACATGAGCAAGGTGATGTATTGGGAAAAGAAGAAACGTACCATAGGTCTCGTGGTTCAATGTCAGAACGTTGTTCGGCTTCTTGGAGATCAAGTTCTTATAGAGGGTCTTGGATTGGGCCGCCTTTATAAGACATCTTAGTTCGAGCATTTTATTGTCAGTGTCGACGAACAAACTTACCGTCTTTCCAACAGAATCACCCGAATCAAAGTCCCAGATGACGACTAAAAGTAGGTTAAGCCAATAGAAACAATGAGGATGTAAAACAAGACATACCAGTCTGACCATATTTGCCAGCTTCAGTCTGAACTTTGCTATTGTATTCGCCGTAAGGAGGACGCATGAAAGCTGGCTGAATCCCCAGGATGCTCTTGAGCGCCGTGTTGGTCCTGAATACCAGTAAGTTACGTCTGGTGAACCAAGATGAGCAATAACGTACTTGTTGAACTCCGACGTCAACTGAGAAGCCGAGATTTGGGTGAGGTGTGCGTGTGACCAGGTGTGCGAGGCGATCTGGTGGCCCTTGCTGTATGCGTACTTCAAGCGGTCGACATTTGCCTGGTCATAAATGCAGCCATCTGGACAAATGGGTGAGCAAGGGGCAAAAGAAAAGAAACCTAGGCTAGAGCATACAGTTATTCCCATTGACGAAGAAGGTTCTGTAGTTATGTTCTAGTCTTAGTCAAAACACATCTAGTATCACAGAACGACATACCCTTTGGCACCATTGGCGTTCAACAAGTCCACGATCTTCTTGTTGCTGACATAGGGGCCGTCATCAAAACTATGTGGATTAGCACGGATTAGTTGAAGACTCAGACATGTGAGAGAATGAACATACGTCAACGCAACGGTCTTCGCCTTGCTGCACTTGGTAATGACTTTGGCGGCAGCACGAGCCTCGATCTCGGGAGTTTCGATAGGGGTAGCCGAGACTGCTCCAAAGAGCGCGACAGCAAGAACAGTTAGGCGAGCAATAGAGAAAACCATTATTGTGCTAAGAAGAAAAGGATTAAAAAGTAAAGTCGGAAGAAGGGAGGGGGATGGAGAGAAAAAGTTGGTCGGCTGAGAGCATTTATAGAGAGGTCAAGTCGCTGGTGCCTTGTCAAGACCCGGGTCAGCGCTCGCGTGGTTGCTCGATATAGCAAATGTAAATAACAACCAACCCAATCGGAGTGTCCCCAGAGCCTCAGCCGCTGATCCATTCGTTCTTAGCATCGCACTTCCCCACACTAGCCTATTGAATTTTGCTGTTTTGGCGCTCTATGAACTGAGACAACCGCAGTGCCCACTGCCCACGCAGGCTTCGAGATGCGGGGGTTTACCTCAGTCCAAGCACTGCCAGATCAACAAGGCGTACATCCTCAACACCTGACCGACTAGAACACCAATACGGCAGCCGAGGCTGGACGTATTGCCTATTCTACGTCGTGGATTGAGATTATGTAGTCGGATGGGACACGGGCCATGCGTTCGAGAGCATAGCTTCTCACGTCGATCACTCGTGGGTTACGTTTCCGGATCGGTGAGCCGACGTTCGCGAGTTGCCGTACCAATTCGGACGCTCAAACATTACATGAATCTTACGATTTGCGGAGTATGGTTTACACCTCACACAGCTAGAATGATAAATTGTATGGATGAGATTTACAAGTGTATGCGTAAATTTTCAGTCAAAGCTCAGAGCCTACTGTCTATTTATATCCAAGGTTTGCCAAGTCCTCATAACGTCCAATCAAAAACACCAAAGAAGAGAATAAACGAGTCTAGAATAAGTCCATGCAGCGTCCGTTCTCAAGTGAGTTCGCATCTACCCAAAGTCTACCCCAAAAACATCGACCGAGCTCAGCAGGACCCCTGTAATATTATACAATATTAGCGTACCCAGCATCTCATTTCCATATTTGACTTACACCCGACCCAGAAGGTGCTCCAGTGCTCAGGTATGGGTCCATTCCGAGGCACTCAGCGACAGTAACGAGCCGATAACCCCCTTGTTGAAATATTGGTAAAATATTCGAGAGGAGCCCATTGCTTGATCGGGTTCAGTAGGTATTGTTGTAAATATACGTAAGAGTAAGGGTTGACTCACGGCGTTGAAGCTGTATGATGCCTATCAGTACAACTGTAGTATCAGGTTTGCATAGAGCTTACAATATGTCTCGTGGTTCAAAGTCAGCACGGAGTTTGGACGACTATCTACTAGTGTTTGATATGCATTCGTCGACTGCTCAACCTAGTGGCGGAGCATGAGATTGAGTAATTTGGTAACCAACTCTTGCTCATAGCCCTGCGTACACTTTTCCCTGCCGAGTCTCCAGAGTCGAAATCCCAAGTGACGACTTGACCCACATGAGAATGTTCCGTGACCAGTAAGTCGAGCAAACTCACCGGTTTGGCCGAGCCCCCCAGCGACGCCAAGCACATCTTCATCGTATTCACCATAAGGAGGGCTAAAAAGGGAACATGAATTACCAAACCAAATTCTGTACCCAGTTGACCCACCGTACGAAAGCCGGAAACGCCCCCGTGATAGCCTGGATCGCATCGTTTGTCCTAAACACATCGTTTGAATTGGATGCCCGTCATAACAGGACATTTACGTACTTGGAGAACTCGCTTTGTATTTCATCCAGCGACAGCGTGGGCAAGTGCAGGTGCGCCCATGTATGGGAAGCGATCTGGTGTCCTTTGTCGTACGCATACTTTATGTTCTCTGGATTGTTTCCGTTGTAGATGCAATCGTCTGGTTGTGTGAGAGCTTAAGATCAATGCGAAGAGAAGAGAAGAAAAGCCTACAATTATTTCCGTTAACAAAGAATGTGCTGGAGTGAGGTATTAGTTCGAGATACATAATGTGGACTTAATCAAACAAACCCTTTTGCCCCAGCGGCATTAAGTGTATCAACTATTTTTCGATTCCACTTGTATGGCCCATCGTCAAATCTAATCACCGTCAGTACGCGAATGCGCTTTCTAACGCTAACTTACGTGATGGCGGCAGTATTGGGTACTGTGCAAGATGCAATTACTTGAGCTGCACGCGGAGCATGCTTTAAATCGTTAGTCGGAAGAGCTAGAGCACTTTGTAACGCAACTCCAAGAGCGGTTGCGTGGATGAATAGCTTGCTGGCGGTGTACATCGTCAAGGTCTCGGGGTAGAGTAGAGGGTGATATTGCCACCAAGCCCAGGCTCAGCCGAGCCTTTAGTACCATTTCGTACGCACTAAATCTGGCGATGCGGGGTAGGCCAAAAGAAGTTCTTGTTCGGCAGGATGCCTGTTATACCAGTGGCAAAGACTCAGATGGGTTATTCTTGGATGTCATGGCTAGACCCAGTGCAACGAGGCAATCCCCACGGCGTATGACGAACGATCAGAATCAGCCGCAATTGATTTGCAGTGCAGGGAAGGATCGAGGTGAGGTAAAGCTTTGGGCGTCTCCCAAGTTGATGACAAGCTTGTGGGTAATGTTTTCTTTAAATAGTAAGTTCTCTGTAGCTAGACATAAAAATTACAGCACAATCAAGATGCCAGGCTATCCACGAGAGGCAGAGTCCCATCGCTACGGCATGGGCAAGATACTGCTCGCATAGCATAAGGGCACTACGATGGCGGAGAAGGCGGTAAAGGAGGCGCCCGGAACCCCATAGCTTAATGAGGTAATCTGCAGCTAAGCGCTGCAGGTGTTGTTTACATCCACCACACCGATTCCAGGTTGGACACGTTAGCATAAGTACGTGCCATTATGATTGAGGCGTGACTTATGTTTAACATTTCGGTTATTTGTACGTCCAGAACTGATGGCCGACAAACGAAAAGCACCCTCTCCCCCTCCTTCTGGAGCAGCACTAGTCAAACGGGCGCGTGGAGAGACACCTCCTACAAACCAAATTGCCATCTCTGCTGGAGCAAACGATCGTGAAAAGGCTCTTGTTCGAACAATTCAACGAACTAGTGGGCTAGATGCTCCCATTGTTAGTCTTGCTGGTGCACATTCGGTGAGTATATAACTGCATAATATCAAAAATCGAATTTTCACCATGTCAATGAATGGCAGGCCGAGATCATGAGTTGCCGGTTCGATCCCACTGGTCAAAATGTCGCGGCTTGTTCGGCCGATAGGACAATATGTACGTGCGCCACTTTGGTACACGAATTTTCTCACCAACATTCAGTGATTTAGCGTTTTGGCGAACATATCCTCCCAACACGAATTATGGACATCTCGGCCCGACTTCTCCTATTCACAAGGGCCCAATACTCGATTTACAGTGGTCTCTGAACTCTCCTCACATTTACACCGTGTCCGCTGACGGGACGCTGGTATTTATCAACGTCACGACGGGTGAACGCGTTCGTCGCTTGCGAGCACACCATGGCGTTGTCAACTCACTCGATCGGGCTTTGACTGGAGGCACAGAACTTATTGCTACCGCGGGTGATGATGGTTATGTCCGCATCTGGGATGTTGAAGAGGAAAGTCGAGACGCAGTCCAAGAATGGGAAGTTGGTTGTCCTGTTACCGCCGTCTGTTGGAGTGCAGACGCATCTCAGCTCTTCGCGGCTGCAATAGACAACGAAATACACGTGAGCACCACCCGCCTTGTGGTCGGAGTGGCGCACCACTGAATATGGTTTTTCTGTTTCAGGTATATGATCTGCGCAAACAACAGGAGGTGTACACGCTCAAAGGCCATACGGACACTCCGACTTCTTTGTCGCTCTCTCCGAATGGCCAATTTCTACTGTCTCCCTCGTTTTCATCGACGACACTCGTCCATGATGTCCGCCCCTTCGCTACTGACCCATCCCGGGTCCATCGCATTCTTCAGGGCGCGCCAGCAGGTTTTGAAAACACGTTGAGTCGCGCGGCTTGGAGTCGTGACGACGGTGGACAGCGCGTGGCGGTCGGTGGGGCTGATAAGACAGTAACAGTCTGGGATTTTGAAAGCGGACGCGTGTTGTATAAGTTGCCCGGCCACAAGGGGACTGTTACAGCTGTCGATTTTCATCCTCGGGAGCCGATTGGTGAGCTTTTAAAGTTTCCAAGCGAAAACCAGCCACTAACGCATCTTTCTTTAACCAGTTTTAACAGGAAGCAAGGATGGAACCATGCTTTTGGGTGAACTTGAGCGTTCACTGGCTTTATGAGAGTCGTTTTTCTTGTCGCTGATTAGCAGAGCTGCCAAAACCCCCACAACGTGTTACCCGTTCCCTCCGTGATGCAATTACCAACTACTTGTCCGGTGCTCTAGACCAGCATTGCCTTTCGACACTCTTCTCTGTCGATCATAAAAGACTATGGCCGATTTGCTCACCCCAACGGGGTCCCAGTGAACACCGCGAGATAAGATCTAACTATTGCCGCACGCTCTAAGGGGCTGCAGCAGTTGATTTTAGAGTTCTGGACGCAACTAAGAGATAAGAAAGAGCGTCCCCAATCATCCGTCATTCCGAAGAACGGCAAACTGAATACATCGCAGCCTCTAGGCAGGGGTCTCGTCGCCAAGGTACTGTTCCAGCAAGGCTCGTTTCCTCAACGCGAGCAACACGCCTTCCATCTCCTCCTTAGTCGGCATTTTGGGGTGCTGAAGATCTGCAGGCGATAGGACCGAGAGCATTGGTGGATGGTGCGGATGGGTGGAGTCTGCCTCGCCATTCTCGGTGCCCGCCATAGTAGCATCCTCGCCTGATTGCGGTAGTTGTGCCATGATTTTGGAAAGTGGTACTGGGTCTGGGCGAGGTATCTTGGGCACTGGTGTATCGTTCGGAAGATTGAGGGATGTTCTTAGCGTTTGATATGCCTCCCCCCATTCTGTAGTAAATCAAAGATGCACATTGTTCGGATCAGTGGCACTTGAGCGGACGAGCCAAGAAGCGACCAACCTGCCTCCTCTGCCTCCTTCTCATAACGTAATAATTCCTCATCGTCTTCGTCGAAGTCACCGAAATATGCAGGTCCTTGATCCAAGTATTTTTTATAGTATGTGTATACTTTATTTTCCTCGTCTTCCTTCTCGGCTGCATTACGCTGATTAGTCACATAATACGTAGCCAATGTCTGATCTTTTACTCACTATTTCGTTGGAAAAGTTCCTTTACTCCTGGAAGCTCCTTAGCTCGCCCAAAGTATCTTAGGACATTCGTCAGTAAAGAGGTTAGGTGATAAAACCAAGGGGCTTACTTGTAACCTCGCGTGCCAGGCACCTCTTTCCCATCATCGTCCAACATAGCTACATTTCGACGATAATTTGCGCCTCCCAGCGCCACAATCTGGTTCTCCCAATGTCGCTTTTCCCGCATAAGTTTATTAATCTCATCGTTCAAATCTCGCACTTCGTAGTCTGTAAGACCGGCTATTTTTGTCCAGACCAGCCACAAGTTAGTGATGCCGTGGGGTGACAAAATAGGGAGACCGCACAACGCACCATCTTGGATCTTGGAGACCTTGCGGGAAATCTCTCGGAGAATCTCTCCACGCCAGCGCTCACAGTCTCGCAAGCTCTTACACGCGCTAGCCATCCGAGGACGTTTGTCGCCCTTTTGCGCAAGGCCTAACTCGGCGGCTTGTGCCTCGCGAAAGCGGTAGAGCATAGACCTATGACACGAACATTCGAAAGTAGCACAGACAAGAACGTCAATGTCACTCACTGCGCCTTTTCTTCATTACGGGCCTAATTAAGAATTTGGTTAGTTTGCTATAGACAGCTTGTCTGTATGTAATAAACAAAAATACACTTACCATTGCGACGTTGTGGAGGTTGGCTGAAAGCTAGTGTTGGTGTGGCTGTGCCAATGACAAATACATTTCCTCCTGTAACCAATACAGCGGAACTCTGCTTCCTCACCACTACTAGGCTACAGCTATAAGTGTGCTTGTTATGCTTTCGTTGTATCAACCCTGTCCCTCATGTCTACCTCCCTGCCTCTACCTACGGAGATAACTCTTCAAATTGTTAGCTCTATGTTTTGGCAAGTTGATCTGCCAACGGGCGTCGGAGGTCGACAACTGGTTCGTTTGCGTAAACCGCTCTGGCGCGACATTGTTGGCATCACTCGCGCCAACCACTCCATAAGACAGGTTGCTCTTCAACTCTGGCTCTCAAACTTTCTGCTACGAAAGCCCTCTGACTTGAGAGATGGCGTGCAACTCTTTCCCAGCTTGCCGCTCTGGGTCAGGTAAGCGCCTTGCTTGCTTTGAACGATCCCCAAGTTGAAACTCTCACATTCACCTAGTCGGTTGTTCATAACTATATCATATAGTTGGACAGAGTCAGAACTTTCCGTCTTCCCAGAGTTTCAACGATTAGAGCAGGTCACATTTGCCGAGCACAACGACGCGTCTCCGGGCGAGGGAAACCTGTTCCTTATTGAGGCGCTTCAGCGCATTCCTCGCACTCGTCTAACTCATCTTTGCTGCTCATTTGCCGACACTGAGTATCTTGGATCTTCATGGCCATACCTCGGAGAATTTCCGCAACTCCAAGAGCTCCGCCTTTTGGTGTGTAGCCCTGCGTCGTGTGTAAGGCGTCCGAAGCTACCCCGGCTCACTTTGACGGATGTGAGAATGCCGCTCTTGGAGGATATAAATGTTGTAAGTTCAACCCCTATCAAAAAGTGGCCCACCACGTGGGGAGCTAAAACTCGGCTAGACTACTTATATAGTACTGATACTTATCGACTTAGGAAATAATGACACAGACGCTCGCTCGGTTGCCAAAGCTTCGCAAACTCTATACCGGAGTTTTTACGATCTCCCGAG